>APFE031071342.1:73304-112298 GCA_000404065.3 Pinus taeda
TATATATATTGCATTTGATAGCTTGGTGGGTCCGCCATATCGCTGCGCGTATTGTGCATAAAGCCCAGGGCTCTGCCGATAGTGAATTGTGATGGGCTCTGGACCCAAAACGTATACATTTGAGTTAATAAAACCCGTCGGGTATGGAAACCATGAATGCCTTGTGTTATTTGAGATGGGCCCAAAAGGGTTTACACTTGTTTTGTGGAGTATTTCAGTTATGAGGAATTATGAGGAGTCATGAGTTAAGCGCACCGACGATTATGATAAGGGTGGGGGTGATTGTTTGTGTAGAAATAAACGTATCATGCATGTTTGTGAAGATTAAAAGGTCCTGATGGAGGGAGTGAACAAAGGGCTAGGCTCTGTTAGGAATGAACCATTGTAGTGGAGGTTTATTTAATGGCTTAGCCATCAGGCATGGAAAATATGACTCGGCAAAGAGTTAACATCCTTGTGATAAAAAAGAATCATTCTGACAAATGAGAAATCAAACTTCTAGGGGACCCATTCAAAAACTTGCTATCAGAGCATGTTTTAATAGGGTGGTAGTTGTGGTAACAGGACCCTAATATGATATGAAAAGAGGATTTTTGATCATTGATGGAAGTATGCATATACTGACTCTAACATACCCCACCACCATGCAGGTGTAGCACACAATGCCAAGTCCAACACCCGAAAGCAGTGATCCTCTGGAACTACTCTTTGAAAAGCATCCAAAAATATATCTACGTCAGTTAAACCATCTTAATAAGGAAAATTTCTTACCTCCGATGACACACAGTGTAGCAATTTGGTTATCATGTTGCAGTGTAGTGTGGATACTTCGTGCAACCTGCTTTTCCAATGTTCCAACTCTTCATCTAAATCCGAGGTACAAGAACTTTCGTGGTCCCATGCAATCTGTCCATCATCCTTTGGATTAACCCAATCTTGGTCTCGCACTTTTATCTTATAGGTCTGATCCAAATCATCATCACTCTCCTCATAGTCATGGACTAGTTCAGTATAGTGCAGTCCTTCTGCAGGGTCCAATGGTATTTCAATGCAAAGCATTTTCCTTTCAAATGACAATGTCTGCTTCCTCAAGTGGATGACCCCATTCATGTCGATAGCCCAATCAATTACCAAGATCATGGGATATGGATTGCTATCATGAACAATCTCTATCAGTTGAAAATCAGCCAATGCACTCGCACCTTCTATATCTACGGTCACCCCATGCAATTGTCCCACAAGGATAATATTTTGTTGGTTCACCATCCTTAACTGAATCAGAGACCATTGCAGAATAGATCTCCCCATTCTCTCCCAGGTATGTTTAGGAAATACGTTCGCGTCAGACCCCAAATATAATTAACTTGGTCCATATCATAGTCTCCTATTTGTGTGGTGAGCCTCATCTCGCACCATGTTCTCATCTTCTGTTTGTCAATCTTTCTGACTGCACCATGTCCATCAGAAGCATAATCCTTACTGGCACAACCCTACTATTGTGCAGTAGTTTCGTACACGTCTCCAAAAATGTGGTAAGAAAATAGGGGTCAACCTTTGTAGGTGCGCTGGTGTCTGGCAATTTCTACTGACTTCCTGAAGTAGAGGCATCAATGAATATTTTCTTTGCTTCCATGAATTTTTCCTTCATGCACTCCAATTCAAACCTAACATCCTTTTTTGGAGACTTGCGAACCCATCCACCTTCTTAAGATTGTTTTCCCTTATCATCACTAGTCGTCATACCACATCACACCACGATATTCACATTTAGGTCCTCCTCATGGGGCTCGACCCTCATCATTTGCAGGTTCTGGGTAGGTTGTTGAGGTTGCGCCTTCTTCTCCTACATTTTAGCTATCAATATAGGGATTTTTTCTATTGCATTGTCAAACTTAGTGCAGTATCGGCATGAAGGGCGTGTCTGGCTTGTAGACTCCCATGCGTAGTGTCCTAGTGTTCCACAATTATAGCGAATAACTTGTCCATGACCTCTAACAGGTCCTCCTCCTCCTCGGCCTCATCCGTGTCCTTGATATCCTCCGCACATTCCCCCCTTGCCCTGATCTGGAGGCCGAGTTTCCGCTTGAATTCAATATGTGGGTATCCTTTCCATCATTAATTCATAGCTTCGACATTGGCACTCATCGTGGCTCACCAATTTGTAGAAATCGCAGAACAATTGTTGTGGTCTCTATTCAAATGTTTGTAGCAAATCATAATTGTCTATTACATGTTTTTCGACTACTTGAAAAATAGCGCACCATAGTGTAGGCCCTGCACTTGGTCTTGTTGGAGCCTCCTGCCTTAGGGGCATGGGCCCCCCTATTGTGATATAATTCGCAAAGACAGGGAACTGATCTTTATCATGCCCCTAGTTTTTACACTTGAGACACCAAACTCCTTCATGCACCTCTGGTCAAGCTGCTTTTTCTTTTTTCAAGATCTGGAACTCCAAGCAAAGGTTCTGCAGCTCTGAATGAATTTGCTGGACTCCCAAAGAAGCGTCCTGGATAGGTGACTCATGCAATCTCAGCGCGATTTCCAGGGCTTCTGCCTAAGTTCCTATCTTTTTTTGCGATAAAGCAATCATTAAGTGGGGCAGGAGCACAGCTATAAACCAATCACGGTCCTGGCTATCTCAGAGATTAATATTAGCTTCGTGGATCCTACACTTCAGTCTTTGATCTAGTTCCCATGGCGTTTCCCCAGGCCTCATCATGATTTCCTTAAATCCAATTGTAAACTATGATTTAGATTTAGGCTTACTGAATTCCTTTTTTAAAGCAATCTGAGTATCTGTGAATGACGCCAATGGATTATTAGTGCAATACTTCACATACCATGTTAGCATGTGGTCCTGTAGAGAAATGACTAACTGCGCCTTATATATATTATCGTTTGTGATTTGTTGTGTTGTCTAGACAGCCTTCGCAACAAACCAAAACTGATCTGGATCCTCACTTCCTAAACCTTTTAAAATTGGTAACTTCATTGTATTCGACATGTTGATTGACGGTGGTGGTGGTGGTGGTGGTGGTGGCTGTGTGGGCGAAGGTGTATGTTGTGGAGGTGAAAGTGTAGGTGGTGTGGATGGATCAGGTATTTGTAGAAAACCCTGTCTTATCAACTAGACCGTGTTCTATGATGAAACTAGTGCTACTCCCTCGTCGTCACTCGGAGGAGGTCCAATCAAAGGACTATATTTAGGACCTATTTTTCCTTGATTTCTAAAGCTTCATCCACTTTACGTAGATCCAAACATCAATGTAATGGCAGAACCTGCTTTTCACAAAAGAGCATCTTAATCCAAGTATTCAAAGATCTAAAATACTTACCTCGTGGTCCCTTGAAGAAGCGTCGCTCTGCTTCACTATAACTGATTGAGGTATCAACCGCGAAGTTTGTAAGAAATCCTCTAATGACTCAATCAAGCCAGTGATCAATTGTGCACACGATATTATCTCCAGAAGCCTCCAACTTCTGCATGAGCTCTAGGATCCACACTATCAGATTGTCAAGCCTCCACCTTCCTTGGCCGTCTGCCAATTTAGTGATACACTCGTATAGTTCGATTAGGAAGGTGCATAAGAAAAATTTGTGTATTTCGGTGTACAAGTATCTATCCAGCCATTGCTCCTTTGTGAGGCATGGATTTTTGTTTTCTTGCACTGAGAATTCATGGATATTTCTATCCAACCACTCTTCAATGTACTTTTTGTTGTGATTCTTGTGATGCGACATCACACATCTCTTTATGCAGATCATGGTCCTGAAAATAGAACCATTTGTTGGCTTAGCGGGTCCTGATCCAGGTTCGAAGTTAGTTGCGACAAACAAATCCCTACACTACTGGCCCTTTCGGCACCAATCCGCGGAGCACAGATTGAAGTCTCACCCGAAGCAGTATGGGAGGATGCTAGAACCAAGTTTCCGCACCCAAATATTAGTGTGATGTCCTTTTTGTACGCTAGATCTGCATTTGTGCAGATCGATAAGCCCTCATGGCTTATCGATGTAACTTCCTTTAATCAACCTCTAGATCTCCATGAAGGTCTACAACTAGCTTTAGCAAACCCTAAACAGGTGAATTAGCTACTTACACGCATCATAGATTAATCTTAACTCATTATTTACTCATATCTACTTAAGTGTTTAGTATTTTTAACATACCACGATATAATCTTCACGTAAGCACTTAACATCAATTGCATTCAAATAACAATATAGATCCAGTAAAGTCGCACATCAATACATCATTATTTCACAAAACCATCATTTATCACAACATAAATCACATTCATTCGTAACAGAAGTAAAGAGATAAAACAAATGAATTTCTGGAATAATCTTCTTTATTAATGTTCAATTAGGCTTATAGACTAAAGAATTCCATGCGCACTTAGTTGCAGGGGTCTGTGCACTCAGCTGTGGACTCTACTCTAGTCCTCTACGCACTCAGCTACATAGCCTTTTCCTCCTCTAAGACTTCTATGATCTTCCTTCTATTGACCCATTACATTCATCTCCGTTATCATTATCCTCTTAGACTCTTTAAGACACACCTATTTATATAATCCTATGGTTCACGGACCATGGGTAGATCTTGAAAAGCTAACTCAACTTACATAAAAGAGGGTAAAAACCATTTTTGACTCTTTAATTAACTACACACTCCGTGACCACAATTTGCGGAGAATTTCCATCTTTTTGCATAAAACTTGGGCTTTTGCCCCAAAATTGACCCCGGGGACCCCATCCCAACACACTATCTTCTTGGCAGGAGGTTTGTAGTGATGAGTGATCAGAATGGGTTGAGATACTTGTTTGACTTGCCAAATCTAAATGCTAGGCAAGCTAGATGATTACGCACAATTAGTGAGCTTGACTTTGAGATCAGGTACATCAAGGGTAAAGTGAATAGGGTTGCAAATGCTCTTAGCAGGTGGATACATGTAAATCACATTGCAGCTATGAGTTGTTATTGGATACACTTACAAGATAGGATTTTACCGGTAGGTCACCAGGATGAAAGGTATATAAATCTTATACACAGGTTACAATAGAGTACAAGTAAGTGTGGAAATTACTTGCATGAGCATGACGCCAATGGTTGATTAAATATTCAATCATGGAGAAGAGTGTAAATTCCTTACATGACCTCAACTTTTGTTGTTGATTGATTACATGACCACAATGTTTGTGGTTGATTTAATATTATCGTGGATAATTGTGGCAATTGTTTGCAAAAGCATGACAGTTGTGGCTAATTGATTGTTCTCACGAATTTTTTCGATATGGTAAGTGTGGAAATTACCTACATGAGCATGATTTATTATTTTAGTGAAATGTTATTTTGAATGTGGGCTTTACTGAAGAAGACTCTTGAAAATGTTTGTTCTACTTCCCTTTCGTTTGAAATGAAATCCGTTGCTCTTCTTTCCTCTGAATCATCAATTGGCGAAGAAAAAATTAATGGGAAAAAAATATTCTCTGAGAGCGACGTGAATGATTTGGATTAGTGTATAAATTCCTTGCATGAGTTTACAAAATTTTATGGTTTAAACACTACGTTAATTCAAACACCATTTATCTAGTTGTGTGTGTGTGTGTGTCTATATATCTATATATATATATATTATATTTATAATATATATATATATAATATTATATAATAATATATATATATAATATATATTATATATGAAAATATTTTTATTATTATATTTTTAATGTTATTCTCTTGTCTTGATTCTAGGAATCTTCCAAATTGAAAATTGCAAGACACAATTTCATAGAGAGGTGACACATTCATAAAGAGGTCAGTGTATCTTTCATCATGGGGCATCAAATAATTTCCCATGGATAGATCATCATAAGATTTGTTAGGAGTGCAAGGTTTTGGTAAAGTGTATAAAGGGGTTTATAATGATTTCACAAGTTTCTTTCAAGCTTTTTAATTCGGAAACTGGGAGGCTCACAAAGGTTTTGATAGGGAATGCAAAGTTTTGAGTAAAGTTTGACATAAAAATATGATTAAAATCACAAATTTGTATTCAAACTTTCAAAATTAAATTTTTTATATTCCCATTAATTTCAAACAAAGGCTTAGAGAAGTGGTTATATTCTCAGGGTAAAGAAGAAAGTGAATTGAGTTTGTTTTAAAGGTTGAATATAGTAATAGTTATCATGCAAAGGATAGAATATTTCCATCGCCATTGTTTCATTGTGATCTAAAACCTAGAAAGGATCTTCAACAAAAAGATACACCAACATATTTAATATAATTTGGCATCACTTTTATATGTTTTGAGAATTCTAAGGATTCAATGCTCACTTCAACACATGCATTCAAAGGATCCATTGGCTACATTATTTATGCATTATTTGAACTAGATAGAATATAAAAAGAATTCTATGGTATTATATGACCTAGATAACATACTAGACAATGTTGACAATGCCATTTTTAATCAAAATTAATAAATAAAAAACCTTACAATGTGTTAAAATAGCAACAAGAAATGCTAAAAGTAACACCTAGAAATTATAATTTAATTTGTCCTTGAATTAAATTGTAATTATTTTCTCATAGCAACTTGTAATAGTTAACTAAGTTAGGTTGACTTAGTTAGATTAGGAAATTCGAGTTGGAAGTCTATTTGGAGTCATGTAAGTGTGATCCCTATATTTTAGGGCTCCATATTGAGTTTATTGGAGTTGTAATTAGATAACTCAGTCTAAATAAGTTATAGTCAAACTAGTTCTAAATTTTGGAGGAAATAGTAGAGGTCTAGTAGTGGATTAGTGTAGGAGTCATCAACCAGTACCAAACTAGTTAACTGAAGATTCACTCACAAATAATTCATTCATGTCATTTTAGAGGAAGACCCAGTTGAGACTAAAGTGTAGGGACAATGTACTATCAATTATATAATTTTTCATGTTGTAAATATGGTGCTTTCAATTAGTTGAGGACTAAGTTTTGGATTGCACATTTATGGAGGAAGAATTTCCCAATTAAATATTGGTTGATTCTATTAGGAATTGCGAAGGAATTAGTGGCTTGGAAGGCAACAAAATAGTCTAAGTGTTGGCTTGAGCTAGCTTGTAAGAAGAGAGTTAGATTATACTTGTGTAGGAATTGTTCTAGTGTGAACAAACATTGTATCTTATTCTCAAATCTTCTGGTTAATGCAATATAGAGAGTCAGGGTTTTGAGCAGTTTCTTTCCCCAGAGAAATATTGTGTTATGTGCCATTGATATTCTTCCTCTTTCTGATTATTGTTTTCATCGATCAATTTATTGGTTTATGTTGTAAAGAGTAGAGTAGATTATTGTCTTATGTTTTAGTATATTACATGAGTTTTTGAACCTACAAAAAAATCTACATGGTATCAGAGCTGAAAATAATATAGAAGAGGATATTTTGAGTTTGTTGTGCAGGTGAAAATTTGAATTTGTAGTTCATATTTCATATCAGAAATATGGCTTTCTATGGTTTGATACTTGAGTATGCCCTGGATGGAAGTAGTACTGGAAGACAATGGCCTCAAGGAATTCATTGATCAAGACATTCCTAAGACTCCAACATCGAATGCTAAAGATCTGCCTGAATATAGCAAGTGTGTGGAAGGGCGAGGCAGATTATCTTTGAGGGAGTTCGAGATCACATTGTCTCGATTCTCCATTGAAAGGATACTCCATACTTAATGTGGAAGGAATTGAAGGACCTGTCTCAGAATAGCAGTGACCATAGGAAGTTGGCACTGAAGGACAAACTTAGAAATATGAAGATGGAGAAGGGCAACTCAAATCTAAATTACTTGACCAAGTTCACCCATTGTCGATATGAGCTTTGAAGTGTTGGGATTACTATTGCTGAGGATGATTTGGTACACGAAGAGTTTCAATGGAACACCATAGATGGGACCTCTTCCAAAGAAGTGGAAGAGGAATTTGCCTTAGAGAGTAAGGAAAATAAGGCTAAGGGAAAGAAATCCCAAGGCAAGACGGGTGACAAGCAGATGGACTTGTTGAAAGTCAAGTGTTTTCACTGTCATGATGTTATGCAACCAGCTCAAAAAGTAGAATAAAAAATATATCAACGACTTCAAAATTAGCCTCTTTGAGGGGGCAACCTCCTTTACATTATACAAATGAATAATTATTTGATGATAAAAATGACATTACCTCCTTTCTATATATAGGAGTCTAAGGGGTCACAATATAATCATTGCGGACATAGCAATAATAATTTAAGGGCACAAAAATAAAAATAGTGGCCTTCTATGGGGCACAATAATAACAATATGGGGACTACATGGGAATAACAATACAATAAGGGGGTTGCACTAAAAACAATAAGGGCTACACTAGTAGTATATGGACCTAGCATGCCCCCTCCTTCAAAAAGTGTTGTCCTCAAAGGTTGAGTAGTTATTGATGCTTCTGTATAAAATTCTCGTCCTCTCATGTGGAATCTTTAGTGGGTAAGTTCTTCCACTTGATGCGATACTCTAAAATTGATTGATTTCATAGATATCGGGTTCTTATTTCTATGACTGCTTCAGGTTCCAATATGATTTTTCCTTCCTTGTCAAGTTGCGACAATATTGTTTGAACTGGGATCTTATCACCTATAACCTTCTTTAAGAATGAAACATGGGAAACTAGGGGAACTCAGGAAGATGCAGGAAGCTCCAATATGAATGCCATAGAAACAATATTTTGGAACACCTTGTAAGGACCATAGTACTTTGGTGATAATTTATGATACTTCTTAGCTTTTGACCTTCACTCCACCTCCATTTCATTACATTTACCTTAGAATTATCATTATTGGGTCACATTTATGTTTTTCCAAACTTTATTAATTCTTAGCACTTTTAAGTGAATTTATGGTTAAAAATTAGAAAATAATGGGCATATGCTTATACTGAACAAGTGGGATGAGATTGTTGACATGTGTAGGTCAAAAGGAAGCTTCTAAAAGACCCTTATGTGGCCTCCTAAGGCCAAATTCGATATTAAGTGGAGAAGATCATGGGATCATAAGGATGTGTGTCTCATTTCCTGTTTGTATTGAAACTCTAAGAAGATATGCGTCTTATCATTTCCAATTTTGATTGTAACTCTAAAGATATAGGGATAGATTCATGGAATCTCATTAATGAGATACCTTCTCATCTTTTTTATAAATAGGGGAAGTTTTCTCCTATCATTTTATGTGTAAAGTTGGGGAATTGCTCATGTTTTGAATAAAGAAGAGGGCTTGCATTTGGAGCTTCTCAACTTTCCATCCTCGTACTTTTGGATTGTCCATCTACAATGTGTGAGATTTATTTGTTTTCATATATTAAGATTTATTTGCTTTCATAGATTAAGATTTATTGCTTTCTTAATTAATGTGTAATCTTATCCTAGTCAAAGCATCTCAAGAAAATAATCTCTTTTCCAAAATTGGATTGTGTTTGAAGCATTAGAGCATACAATGATCTTAGTTTTCCTTGACATTTTCTTACAATGCTTTCTTAGGATTAAGTTTTACATTCACTGTTTAATCTTATGTAGATAATTTCAAGAAGGTAGTTCTTTCAAAATTGATTACTTGAGGCATTTAGAATAGACAGTGATTTAGTTTCCTTTCTCATGCTTTTATCATGCTTTTTAGATTACATTTCTTATTTATTGTGTCATCTCATATTCAACATTTCAAGAAGGTAACCATTCCAAAATTGATTGCTTAAAAACATTAGATTACACAAGCATTGCAAGTTTTTACATGTTTTCTTTTACATCCTTTCTTTATGTTTTCCTACATCATGTTTTCTTTTATTTAATGTATAATCAAGTACTTAATCACTTCAAGAAGATTGCTTCCTAAATTGAATGGTTCATGGGTATTTGATCATACAATAGATCATAGTTGTCTTTTCCATTTGTTTTAGATTGTCATTCTTATTTTACTTTCAGTCCATGAATAGGATTAGTTTGATTTTGATCAAGAGCTTTCAAGGATAACAAAGGAAGTGATTTCATTTTCATCTTGTCATCTGAATGCAATTGTATTTAGATTAATGCTCTATTTTTCATAGATTAGTTCAAGTACATTTCCTTTTCTTCCTTCTTTTCCATAGTTTAATCATTTCATTTAGAGTAATTCCTAGTTTAGTTTCTTTCATCAAAACATTTCCTTTTATTCCTTCGTTAGAAATTAGTTTTCAACATTAAAATTCATTAGATTTTGTCCATTAACATTTAAATATTTCATCTAGAAGAATAGCTTTCATTTCCTAGATTAATTTCCTTAGGCATAAGAAACAAAACCCCAAAACAACATAAAACATACTCAACAAAGTAAGAAACAAGGTTAACTAAGCACATATTGTGCATCACACTTCATCAGTTTACTAACCCCGATCGAAAATTTATGTTAGAAATTTAAGACATTAAATTGACTGAAAAACTACATCAAAACTTCTTTCGTTGTGATGTTGATTTGCATGTTGTTTCATTTGATTCTGTGCCAAAGTGAGGTTATCCTTTAAGAGTTAGAGAACTTGTTTTTGATGCTCGATGTGATCTTTGGCTCCTTGAACCTTATAATTTTCTCTTAAAGATGATGTGATGGATGTGGATGATATCTATAAAGTGTGAATACATTACTAGATATGGTCAGACTCATTTCTTCTTTCTCTGGGGTTGGTTCCTGGCGTAGATCCTCTTCTTTTGATGTTTCTTGATCATTTTCTTCCTCATCTTCACAATTTACGTAAATTAATTTCTTCTCAGCACACTTATGAACTTTAGTGTATTTTCTATCATGACTATAACAAATCCATTTTTCTCCTTTTTCTTCCAATTGTTGTGGTGTCAACCTTGTAGGTTGTGGAAGACTAGGATCAACAACACTTCCATCTTTAGAGTGATGAGTGGTAGACTTCCTTGTTGCAATAATTTTTCTTTCAAATTTTCTTGCCACCCTAAATGCCTTATCCAATGAATCAGGTTCCAAAAGGCGATCCTCATGTTGGATGTTATCTTTTAAATTCCCTATGAAGACATCAATCCTATGCTTCTCTAGAATATCGGTTACCATAATATTCAGTTTTTGGAAGTCCTCAATGTGATCTACTATTGAACCCTTTTGTTTGAGATTTATCAATTGGATAAAGAAGGTGTTTCTCTTTGTATCCTCATAATGTGTTGTCATTTCCTCTATAAAAATGGACCAAGTGACCATCTTTTTACGAGAGAAAAGCGATCGATACCATGAAAACTGATTGGGTTCTAAACATAAAGTTGCAATACGTACCTTTTGTGTGTTTTTCACATTATGGAGATCAAAAAATTTATCCATCTATAGTATCCATGTTACGGGATACGTGCCATCAAAAATTCTTCCATGTCTTTCTTTAAATCCTCCATGTCTTTCTTTAAATCTTCCATGTCTTTCTTTAAATCCTCCATGCCTTTCTTCAAATATTCTTCCATACCATTGGCTTCCATAAAATATATAAAACTATTTATCTTATCTTTGATCACATTCTTCAAATCATCCATCCAATTTTTCTTACTAAGTGTTTCTATTTTCTTGATTCGAGTCATTCTTTTTCTTTATTTTAGGAGCTTGATATTTAAACAACTGTAACTCTGTCATTTCATATCTCTAAGTTCTTAAATTTGGGCCTATGGTAGCCCTATGAGTCCTATTTCCAAACTAACATGCTTGATCTAGTTTCGGTTCTCCAAGAAAGAGTTATGCCCAATCTCCCATGATGACCTGATTATAGACTAGTTAAGTAGAGTGAACTTGTAAAACATGCCACATGTCCCTGCTTCGACCTTCAGCCCTGAAAATGATACCCAAAAAACTAAGATCCGTCCTATTTCTTTCACTTTTTATGGAATTAGAATCTAATATTCAGAGAGATATTTATGAATATTTTCCCAAGATCACCTGTTTGAGATGGAATTTGGGAGCCTACAAAAACCATAAATTCCTTAGTTCATATATCCAAAAATATAGCAAGAAAAGATCTGACATTTGGTCACGAGGTTCAGCACGATTTTGGCTCATATGGGTTTTAATTTCAGTTTCTAAAACATCGTAGAAAAAACTTTATAGTGAAAATTCCATGATGACCTATTTGAAGCAGCAAAACCCTAGAATTCAAAGCTCTAATACTAAATTTTATGCAACCAACTCACAAAATAGAAGAAAAGATAGATCAAAGACTTAAAAATTAGCCTCTTTGACGGGGAAAACTCCTTTACATTACACAAATGAACAATTCTTTGATGATTGTTGTAGCGGCCACAACCACCCTCTAAATTTTTAGCCTGCATCCAATTTCAGAGCCTCTGGGAGTTTCACTTGATGACTACACACACTCGAGTTCACTCCATGAGATCGTGTGAGTCTTTGCACCCACATTTTTTTATCATTCCACCCAAGATTTTGCATGTTGATGTCACTGTCATGCTTGCCACTATGTTCTGGTCACATTCAAGGTCTTTGCTTCGTGTGTGCATGTTTTGTTCGCTATGTAAACATCTGTTGCACACACACACAAAGTCACATACACTGTCGCGCAAGCGTCATCACAGTCGACCAACGATCAATCAAAAGTGCCATGCTTTTCGCTCACACCGTCAGTCAGTCATGTTGATCATGTGTGTCTGGATGGTTTGAGTTGTCTCGTCATCTAGTAATGTAAGTGTGTGTTCGTAAGATCACGTATGGGTATTTCACTAGTTCACACACTTAGTCACTTTGCTAAAGTTCTGACGACTGGATTCCCCTCTGACAGTGATACCATCACCTCACCATTAACTCGATCAGTTGTCACCCAGAACAACGTAGAAGCACCAAGAAAGCCATTTCAAGCTTTGCTTCCCGCAAGTGAATCAATCAACCTTCATGCTGGTCAACCGGAGAGTTTGACCCGATAGCCACCTCGGGACTGACTCCCCTCAAAAACGGTGCAGAGGCTGCAGACCTTGCCCACGATTTTCACTGAGAAAGCTATGTAGAAAGGTAAGAAAGACACCAAGTGCTGATCCTTGTCTCCCTTAGAAATTGCACAATTTTTCTAGTCAGTCGATCGGTTGCTCCCCCGGAAAACTGCGCAGTTTTCATGAGCAAGCCCTTTACTGCTAAACAGTCTGCTCAGTTCAGAAAATGCGCAGTGGTGATCAATAGGCCAACATACCAGCCTCAACATAGGTTTTCCCACTAGTAGTTCCCTACAACTGCTACCAGTTCCCCTCAAGAATTGTGCAATTTTGGCTGCCAAGCTCTGGCAGCTAACTGCCAGTTCCCTCCAGGAACTACACAAATTTTTTTCCGCCAAGCTGCCCACAACTGACTGCTATTTCTCCTCAGGAATTTTGTATTTTTTGCTACGAGTGACCTAGTAGCTAGCTACCAATTTTGTCCAGGAGTTGTGCATTTTTCGCTGCCAAGCTCATGCTGCCCGCTCGTTCTTAAAATTGTGTAGATTTTGCCTGCCCAGCCTTTCCGCAGCCCAGACTGTTCCTCTCAAAAACTACGCAGTTTTGTCCTCCATTAGAGCCAGACCCCACAGATAGTCACTATCAATCCATATTGTCCATATCCATCACCCAGTGACTACTATGCAATTTTCATCAGCAGTGCCAAGAGCTTCCATCCCACCTAACAACCTTGTCTCCTCTCCCGGTCACTTGAATCTGAAACGATCATGCATCATGGTAGACTAGGAGGTTTATGGATTTGATGTCGTCTCATCATGAGTGACTGCAGATACAGGTACAGAAACAAACATGGCGTGACAATGAATGGGATGAACAAAGGTAGCACATGCAGAAGGACATGTTCTCCAATGGACAAACAAACGATGCACGCAAAGCACTGTGCTTGTGAATGGATGATCATGTAAAGATTTGTTCACGGATAGACGGATGCACAAACATGAAAGTTGTGTTCACGGATGGACAAATGGATGAACGAACATGCACCTTTCACTAATGGACGAAACTATAGAGCTTACCAACATATAAGCAAGGAGAAATGCGTGAATGCAACATCAAGTGAACCAAATACCATCGAAGACTCCGCGGAGTACTTTGTCATGCGGAGGTAAAGTTGTGACAAACCATGAGGACATCCATCAGCCAGAAGTACTACAACTCGACATGAACACCAACAGTAGCACGAATGTACCAGCACTATCATGTCGAGTCTTTTGATGAGTTATGTCATCCACATCTCTATTGTCGGCCATACTGTCAATCAATGTAATGTAACATGGAAGTACAAGGGACCCACTTGTTGTATAAAAAGTCATGGAAGTCAAATAGTCATGAGGGTAGTTGAACAGCCACAAGGGTCAGTTTCAACCTTGGCTATAAATACCCCCTCATTTGTACGTGAAAAAGGATTTTTACCTCAGATCCTCCCACATAGCCTTGAGAGTCTGTAATATTTTCTTTGAGAAGTAAGTAGTGGCTCCAACGCCCCTAACATAGGGTTAGTGATGTATGGTGGAACGATGTGTCTTGGAACTTTTGCTTAATTCAGAAGCCTACTAACAGGCCAACACATTTTCACACATGTATTGTAACTGTTGTAAGACTAATCTTGAACACTTGTAATGCATGTTTCTTTAACCTGTGTTTAACACTTGAACTCATTCACTTGTTGTAATACATATATGTTAATGAAAATGTGTTGTATATGTTGTTAACGCTATCTCATCCATGTTGACTACCCTCCCTAACATCAGACACACCTCTGACATAAACTTTCAATAACAACCGTTGCACTCGTGTGGACTCATCTGCTAAGTGTTGTACGTGTTACCTTCCCTTGTATGTTGTGACTATCGCGTCCATGTGGAATATTCCTCTAGAATCTATGCACGTCTTGTTGTGTTGTGTGTTCCTAGCAGAGTTGGGGCTTCCTCCCAACTGACTTGGGACTCACTCCCACCCTCTCCCTCTACAATGAAAGAACCATTAACACAAGTGACACTTGAAATAACCATGCATGCGTACCTCACTTCTCGAAGACAAAGCAGACCACTCTCCTACACTGAAAAACAAGAGTTGGGGCAAATCTTTATGATAATGGAAACTGGGCCATCATACTGGATGGGACTCCCACACCAAATGGTGTGAGGTCTAGTTGGGACTTCATACCAGGGTGATCCCCTAAATGTTGGTGGGTCTAGCATCGTCAACATTTTTGGTGGTAGAGGGAGGGCCTCCAGTTGTATATGGCTAAACTTCCTCTTACACTCACCCATCAACCATTTGGTTAAGGAAGTAACTCACAATCCCTCTCACCTATGCATGACTCTGCAATTCATTATTTCTCACCTCCTAGGACTAAACACAAAATTCCCTATCATCAACTTCGATCCATCCATCCCATCACTCGCCAGTTCGTGAAAGAAGTTGGACTGATCCCAGGAATACAACATCTCCTATACACCTCAAGGAAGCCAAAAGCCACTCCCATAGGGTTTGTTGTATCATCAATGGAAGAAGTAGTTCTTGCCACCCTTGAAGGTCTGGTAGAAGCTATTGAAGATGGAGAGGAACCTCCGGTCTTCTGACAAGTGGAACAAGACAATCTTGTGATCCTGGGATCAGGCTTCGGTACAGGAGGTAGAGGGGAAGGCAACGGAGGAGGCGGAGGTGGAGACGAACCAATGGAATCAGAGCTGGAACCATTAGATTCTGAAAGAGAGGAAGAGAATGAAGAAGAAGAAGAGATAGCTGACCCAAATCTAGAATGGATGACTCAGGGAGCATTGGCTCTCCCGGCTATTTTTCACAAGATGCCAAATCGAGTGAAGAGAATGAAAATCAAGTTCAATCCTGACAACATGGTGAAGGAAGAAGACCATTTGGACAACTTCTACCTGTAGCTACAGACCCTTGAGGTACTATATGACATTGTAGCATGTAGATTGTTACCATGCACCTTGGATGGTCATGAAGCTACATGGTATCACAACCTTACACCAAAATCCATATAGTGTTGGGGTGCATTCAAATGAATGTTCCTTGAAAATATTTCTGATGACAAGACCCGAGCTATGTTACTCAAAGAATTGGGAAGCCTGAAGATGGAGGGGAAAGAAAAGGTAAAAGAGTTCAATCAGAGGTTTACACATATATTGAACAAATTTGTAGTGGACACCAAACCTCATGACTCCATCACTATTGATTACTACATGTCTGCACTGCTGACCAGTATTGCACAGTTTGTCAAGCAAGTTGCGAGACCAACACTCTTGGAAAAGTGTGAAGAGGCTATTGTTGTTGAGAAAGGCCTAAGTGCAATTGGAGTCATCAAGGATGATGAAACAGAGAAGGACTCCAAAGGCACGAGTAGGAATTCCCAAACAATGGCAAGCAAGGGTAGAGACAAGGAAGAAAATGATATTGAAACCATCACTCACCTCATCAAGAACTTGACAACAAAAGTGTCTAAGCTTAAACAATGGAAAATGGACACATCTGCAAGCAACCATCTGCCTAGACAGAGAGAAGGAAAGATTTCATTAGGCAGCAACTCCTTCACTCAAGAAGCTATGCAGAGCTCTCTGTTCTATGTCGAATAATGCATAGATCCCAAGTTCTATTCATTCCATGAAGAACATCACCTTGAGAACTTTTTTCAGACTGGAAGCAAGTCACAAACTTGATATGTAGTCATACATTCAATGCCGAAAATAGTATGCAGGAGCAGCCGGAAGACACTGATAATGACAAAGGTATTGCACCTGATGAAGCATCAAGTTTTGGGTATGTGATGAACGCATATCAGTGCTCGCAAGCAATGTCGAAGACGAACACCGAGAAGCATCCCCCAAAGAAAAATGATTGTTACAATCTTAGGAGTAAAGGGGCTCCCCTTACACTTGGGGAACCACAAGAAAATATGAGACTGGTTTTGAGGAAGGCTTATCGGTCGGCCGCCCCAAAGGAGAAAACAAAAAACAAATCCGGGAAGACAACAATGGACAAGAGTACATTCACGAGCAGCAAACTACATAACGCTGTGCTAGACAACACGAAAATTCGTCCTACCCCAGACACCTCAGTGGGTCTTCCACCTCTGGACTACAACATTGTTGATGACATGAAGAAAACTTGAGCGAACATCAGTTTGTTTGAGTTAGCTAAGATCCATAGTCAGTGAGACATCCTACTGCCCGCATTGGGATAGACAGCAGTGGATAGTGCAACCTCTACGAGCAAGGGAGAAAGCACACCTCTCGGATCACTTTCCACTGTACTTAACACACTCCGGATGGAAGAAGAGAACTGAGGTCGCCCTCCATTCTTACTTTCATTTTAAGTTTTCAAATGTAATTTTCACAACTGCTTGGTTGATTCTGGTGCGACAACCAACGTCATGCTGCGCTCCATTGCTAAAAGGATCAATGCACAATGGAGTGAGACATCCATGTGAATCATCCAAATTGAGTGGACATTTGTACCAGACATTGGTGAACTCCAAGATGTGTTCATCTGACTATCTCATTACAGTCGTGTCCACTAATGCGTCAACATAGTTGTTTTGGACATACTGGAAGCATACGGTCTACTACTCAGCAAAGACTGATCTAACATGATGGAAGAATATCTTGCTACAGACTGGTCACACATGTGGTTTATGTACAAGGGAAAATGCAACCAAATTTGGGTGTTATCCAAGAGTTATATGAAGCACAATGTCACTCCCCTTAATGGCGAGAATGAACCGTTGGCCTTAGCAGAACTCATGTTTGGAAACTGCCTCTTGGAAATAGCATTGGGGTGTTATCCTATACGGCCAGCTTCGACCCAACCAAACACAGTTGGGACTCCTTCTTTACCCATCTGATGTTAATGAAACATGTATAGTGCATTGTACCAATAGTAGTAGTAGTAGTAGTAGTAGTAATAGTAGTAGTAGCAGTACTAGCACGTCAAATGGTCTGTGTACAGATAAGTTGTGGACCATGTAATTTGATGGATCAAAGACAAAGGATAGATCAGGAGTTGGGTGTGTCTTGATCAACCCGTACAATAGAAAGCATCTAGTTTCAAGTCACTTGGAGTTCCAGTGCATGAACAACGTTGCTGAGTATGAAGAACTCATGTTGGGCCTGCAGAAAGCCATCAGCCTCAACATGGTCATGTTCAAAGTGGTAGGTGATTCAAATATAGTGGCACGACAGGTATGTAACACTATTCTATGTTTGTCACCGCATCTCAAAATTTACCAGCAAGAGGTATGGCGTCTAATCTCTGACTTCCAAGAATTTAACATCGTTTCTATACCACGTATGCGTAATGCAACTTCCAATGCTCTATCCAACGCAACTTCATGAATTCCACCAATTAGGGATAAATTTACTATTGAAATTTTGTACAAACCATCTATCCCGAATAACATAACTAATTTACACATGTTTAATGATGATCAATAGATACTGCATTTCATGGCCAACGCTAATGTCTTCAAAGATGTAGCGATAGATGATGATGAGCACGAGTGCTCTCTACAAACAAAAGATGGTATTAGGAAAGGCCACTTTATCACAAAGGGTGTGGCAACATTGGAAAATATTTATGACTTGCAAGAACGTTTTCAGGGGCAAAGGAATAGAAGGACCCATAGTTCCAGCATGATGCACGAACTGATCAACCCGGGGATAGAACAAGATCTGAAGTTTGTCAATCTTGGTACATGTTGCACAGTGCAAGAGAAGAAAGCCTTTGTCTGCTTGTTCAAACAATACCAAGATATCTTTGCGTGGACATATGATGATCTTAAAACCTATAACATGTGAATCATCCAACACATCATTCCGATCAAAGAAGGGGTCAAGCCATATCAGAAGAAGCTGAGAAAAGTACATCCATCACTTGAACTCCTCATATAGAAAGAGGTCACTAAGTTGTTGGATGCACAGATCATATACAAAGTTCGTCATTCCACGTCAGTTCCAAACCTTGTTCTTGTATGCACGAAGTCCGGGGAAATAGGCTTGTGTGTTGATTTGCAGAACATGGGCCACAACCTAGACAAAGACAACTACCCCGTGTCATCTATGGACCACATTCTGCAAATAGTATCTAGCGCGCAGATGTTTTCTCTTCTTGACAATTTTTCACGATACAATCAGGTTCTGGTAGCAGAACCTGACAGACTTAAGGCTACCTTCCGTACCAAGTAGGGTACGTTCGCTTACAGGCGAATGCCATTTGGGCCTGCAAATGTAGGTGCAACCTTTTAGCGTGCCATGGACATCGCTTTTCATGGAATCATCAGACAGAGAGTAGAGGTATACCTCGACGATGTGACTTTGGTCTCAAGAAGACGAGAGGACCACATATACCATCTGAAGAAAATATTTGAGTGATTCCTTGAATCCCAAAAAGAGCGTATTCACAGTGTTTGAGGGGATATTCTTAGACACATTGTTTCCAAAAGCGGGATCAAGGTGGATTTGAATCGGGTTCAGACTATTACAGAGATTCCTCACCCAATTAACAAGAAACCTATGTAGTCCTTCTTGGGAAAGATAAACTTCCTCTGAAAGTTCATCTCGGATTATACGCAAATAGTTAAGCCCATGCAGGACATGATCAAGAAATATGCAGTCTACAACTGGGGCAAGAAGGATAAGTACACATTCACTTGGATCAAGCAGGCTATTGCAGAAGCGGCTGCACTCTACAAACCAGAATTCAAGAAGGATTTCCTACTATAAACCTTCGTCTTTGATAATTTTGTTGCTGCAGTACTCACTTAGAAGGATGAGATGAACGATGAATGCCCAATCTCCTTCATGATTGCAAGCATGCAGGGACCAAAACACAACTACCTCGCCGTTTACAAGAAAGCATATGTAGTTTATAAGGCGGTGAAACACTTTCAAGCCCTACTTGTTGAAGAACCACTACACATTCTTTGTCCCTCGCCCAGTAGTCCACACATTGCTTGTACAACAAGAGCTGGTTGAACAACATGCAAACTAGATGACAGGCTTGCAAGAGTATGATCCTAAAATTAAGCTAGTTCACATGATAAAAGGACATGGACTCTGCAGACTTGCAGCTAAATAAATACACGCACCGGAGAGTGAAGAAGTGCTTGCCAGCTGGGAGTAGGAAATTGTGATGTATGATATAAGGCTAGCAACACCCACTGAAGACAAAATCTCTTGGTACACAAATGTCTACAATTACCTTGAGCACAACACTGTACCCTCTCACTTTTCCATCAGATAGAAGAGGGCATTGCTCCTCAAAGCCTTAGCATATCAATCGATGCACAGAGTGCTGCATAGGAAGCACAGTAACATAATTTGTCTCAAGTGCCTGGAGGCACATGAATCAGAGAAGGTACTATGAGATCTGCATGATGGAACCACTGAGGGTCACTTTGCAGGAAACACCACTGTGCACATAGTTATGCAAGCTAGTTTCTATTGGTCCACATTATTTAAGGATGGACATGCTTATAACCGCAAGTGCTCGGTCTATCAGCAATGCACCAACAGGACATGAAGATCAATAGCCCGACTGCACCCTATTGCATTGACCAAACCATTCCAACATTGGGGCTTGGACATCATTGGGGAAATCTTCCCATATTCATCAAAGAAACACCACTACATTTTAACAACAACTTATTACTTCACGTGGTGGACAGAAGAAGTTCCGCTTAAACAAGTGAACGACCAGGAGGTCATCAGTTTCCTTAAGCAGAACATCATCTCATGCTTCGGTGTTCGAGTATCACTTGTTTTTGATAATGCAATGTACTTTTCATCTTTGAAACTTTATGATTTCACATTACATAATGGTATTGTGCTAAAACACTCATCTAACTACTATCCACAAGGAAATGGTCTAGCAGAATCCACGAATAAAAACCTCATTTTCATAATCAAAAATACTATTTTATCTGAGAAGCATAACTGGAATGCTACCTTTACGAATGCATTATGGGCTAACCGTGTAACACCCAAACCATCTCTGAATACCTCACCATACTTCCTGGTTTATTGTAAAGAATCCAACCTTCCACCCAATATTTACTTGCCTGCACTTTAGCTTTCCCAAGAATCCCAAGGTAATCCTTGCCGGCTAGTTCAGGGTAGGGTGGATGCCCTCCATAAGCTTCGGGAAGAAATGATGAAAGCAAAAGAAAAATTCACACTCCACTAGAACCATATCAAGAGATGGTTCAATAAGAAGTCAGCAAGGAAAGCTAACTTCAGTGTCAGTGACTTGGTTCTGAAATGGGATAAGTCCAATGAAGACAAAGGAAAACATACGAAGTTCTATTTCATGTGGATTGGTTTGTACACAGTCCAAGAGAAGCTTAGCCCACATACGTACCATCTGCAATCACTTGACAGGAGGATTGGCAACCTTCCTGTCAATGACCAAGATCTCAAACACTACTTTCAGTAGGTTGGGCTGTGCCCCGTCCCATGTACATAGTCTACTTCTTGCTTGTGTGTTTCCATTTTGTTCGCTTTTATTTATCTTTGTTTTTATTTGGTTTGTTTTGCTTACTATTTGTTTTTACGTTTATTTTGTTTGCTTGATACCTTACTATTTTTGTTTCTGGAAATAAGTGCTACCGACTACTATGTTCTGGATTTGGAATGAGTATGTGGCTGAGACATGAAGAGACTTGTGACATTGCAGCACTTGGCCAGTCTTGTGTCCGCCTTCTCTGTGCTTGGTTAAAACCTTCGACCAATGAAGTCTCGATGGAAAATACAAGCTTTCTACAAGGGAATGTTTGGTCCAACCGTGGACCTGTGTCCACACTGGGAAGCCTCATACCTATACTTAGCTTTCTACTTTATGTGTTCAAGCTCATCCAACTAGTAGACACAGAGAAGGGAAAAATATAAATGAGCAAACCATGTCAGAGTTCTTACCTGCTTCTTTGAAGGAACAACCTCTTCTTCTCTTAATAATTCAGGATCCCTATTCCACCACAAGAATAAATAAGTGCCTATGCACAGTCCTCTTGAAAAAATACAAAGGCAAAAGAAGAGAAAGGCTTCCTGCACAGAGAGGTGAAGCATGCAACTCCACCGAGGTATTGACTAGGCTCACTGGCAGTGGAGCAATGTGTGCGTTCCTACTTGACTTCACCAGGGTACTGTCCAGGCCTATTGACAATGGAGAAACACTAGAGATGAAAACTTATACTATGAAAATCTTCAACTTGCGAGCTAAACTACCCTTCTCGATTTTGAAACACTGTGATCAAGTTGAAATTTTGATTGTGTTTGAATGAGTTGGAAAAAGGTGAACAATGTATGTCCATGGGGTAAGTGGGGAAGCTGAAGTAACTTGCACAGTGTTTCAATACTCCCCGAAAG
Organism: Pinus taeda; assembly: GCA_000404065.3. Lineage (NCBI taxonomy): Eukaryota > Viridiplantae > Streptophyta > Pinopsida > Pinales > Pinaceae > Pinus > Pinus taeda. Next base: position 95,706 of record APFE031071342.1, read on the forward strand.
ACCAAGGCCCTATGATATCAATGAACCAAAATAGAGAAGCTGAAGTTCTACCAGTGTGTCGCTAAGTGTTGTAGCGGCTACAATCACCCTCCAAAATTTTGGCCTGCATCCAATTTCGAAGCCTCCTTTGAGAGTTTCACCTGATGACTGCATGCACTCAGGTTCACTTTTTCAGCTCATGTGTGTCTTCGTACCCACCTTTCTTGATCATTCCACTCAAGCCTTTGTATGTTGATGTCACTATCATGCTTGCAACTATGTTCTAGTCACATTCAAGGTCTTTGCTTCATGTGTACATGTTGTGTTCGTTATGTAAAAATTTGTCGAACTCACACACAGAGTCACATACACTGTCATGCAAGCATCATCACGGTCGACCAACAATCAATCACAAGTGTCATGCTTGTCACTCACATCATTAGTGAGTCATGTTGAGCATGTGTGTCTAGATGGTTTGAGTCGTCCCAACGTCTAGTCATATAAGTGTGTGTTCGCAAAATCAAGTATGCATATTTCACTATATCACACACTTAGTCACTTTGATGAAGTTATGACGACTGGATTTGCCTCTAACAACTGAACCATTACCCCACCATCGACTCGATCAACTGTCACACAGAACAATGTAGAAGCACTATGCAAGCCATTTCAAGTTGTGCTGCCCACAAGCGAATCAATCAACCTTCATGCTAGTCAACTAGAGACTTTAACTGAACAACCACGGGGCTAACTCCCCTCAAAAATTGTGTAGAGGTTGCAGACCTTGCCCTCTCTTTTCACTGAAAAACTATGTAGACAGGTTAGACAGACACTAAGTGCTTGTCCTTGTCTCCCTCAGAAATTGCACAGTTTTTCCAGTCAGTTGACCGACTGCTCACCCGGAAAACTGCGCAGTTTTCATGAGCAATCCCTCTACTACCCAAAAATCTTCTCAGCTAAAAAAATGTGTAGAGGTGATCAGCAGGCCAACCTCCCAGCATCAGCATAATTTTTCCTGCGAGCAGCTCCCAGCAGCCGATTGCCAGTTCCTGTCAAGAATTGCCTAGTTTTGGCTACCAAGTTCCAACAGCTGACTACCAGTTTCCTCCAAGAACTGCGCAGCTTTTACTGCCAAGCTCTCGACAGCTAACTATCAGTTCCCCTCAAAAATTCCGCAGTTTTTACTGCTAGTGACCCAGCAACCAACTGCCAGTTCCCTCCAGGAATTACACAGTTTTGGCTTCCAAGCTCCCGCTGCCTGCTCATTCTGGAAATTGTGTAGCTTTTGCCTACCGAACCTTCCCACGGCCCTGATTGTTCCTCTAAAAAACTACGCAGTTTTGTGCAGCTGAGCCAGATTCAACAAACAGTCACTTTTGATCCAGATTTCCCATCTCCATCACCTAGTGACTGCTGTGCAGTTTTTATCAGTAGTGCCCGGAGCCTCCATCCCACCTTAAAACCTTGTCTCCTCTCCCGGTCACTTGAAATCGAAATGATCATGCATCATGGTAGACTAGGAGGTTTATGGATTTGATGTTATCTCAATGATTGACTACAGATACAGGGACACAAACAAACATGGCATGATGACGGATGGGATGAACAAAGGGAGCACAAGTAGAAGGACATGTTTGCAAATGAAAGAACAAATGATGCATGCAAAGAGATGTGCTCTTGAACAGATGATCATGCAAAGATGTGTTCACGGACAGATAGACGAGCAAACATACAAGATGTGTTCATGGATAGATAAATGGATGAACATGCACCTTTCACAAATGGACGAACCTGTTGAGCTTACCAGCATACAAGCAAGGAGTAATGTGTGAATGAAAAATCAAGTGAACCAAAGACCACCAAAGACTCTGCACACTTTGTCATGCGAAGGTGAAGCTGTGACACACCATGAGTATATCAATCACCCAGTAACACTACAACTTGACATGACAGCAATAGCAACATGAATGTACCAGCACTGTCATGTCGAGTCTTATGATGAGTCATGTCGTCCACATCTCTACTATGGGCCATACTATCAATCAATGTAATGTAATGTGGAAGTCCAAGAGATGCACTTGTTGTATGAAGAGTCATGTAAAGTCAAAAATTCATGGAAGTCAAACAATCATGAGGGTATTCGAACAGCCACAGGGGTCATTTTCACCCTTGGCTATAAATACCCCCTCATTTTTACATGCAAAATACTTTTCACCTTAGTTCCTCCCACATAGCCTTGAGATTCGGTAATCTTTTCATTGAGGATTAAGTAGTGGCTCCAGTGCCTCGTACACAAGGTTAGTGATGTATGGTGTAACAATGTGTCTTGGAACTTTTGCTTAATTCAGAAGCCTGCTAACAGGCCAACACATTTTCACACATGTATTGTAACTATTGTAAGACTAATCTTGAACACTTGTAATGCATGTTGCTTTAACTTGTGTTTAACACTTGAACTCATTCACTTGTTGTAATACATATATGTTAATGAAAATGTGTTTTATATGTTGTTAATGTTGTCTCACCCGTGTTGGCTACCCTCTCGGACATCAGACAAACCTTTCAGATAAAAATTTCTACAACAACTATTGCACTCATGCGGACTCATCAGCTGAGTGTTGTACGTGTTATCATCCCTTGTGTATTGTGATTGTTGCATCCATGTGGACTATTCCTCTAGAAGCTATGCACATCCTGTTGTGTTGTGTGTTCCTAGTAGAGTTGAGGCTTCCTCCTGACCGACTTGGGACTCACTCCCACCCTCTCTCGCTACAGTGAAAGAACCATTGACACAAGTGACACTAACAATCACTAGGCACACAAACCTCACTTCTTAAAGACAAAGTAGACCACTCTCCTGCACTGACAAGTAAGAGTTGAGGTAAATCTTTAAGATAATGGCAACCAGGCCATCTTATTGGATGGTACTCCCACACCAAATGGTGTGAGGTCTAGTTGGGACTTCATACCAAGTTGATCCCCTGAATGTTGGGGGGTCTAGCACCATCAACAATGATACAAATGACAAGACCTACTTTCTATATATAGCAGTTTAAGGGGTCACAATATAATCATAGGCGACATAACACTAATAATGTAAGGGAATAATAATAACAATCGTGGGCGCCTATGGGGAACAATAATAACAATATGTGGACTACATTGGAACAATAATACAATAATGGGGTTCCACTAATAACAATAAGGGACTACACTAGTAGTATAGGGACCTAACATAGCACGAGCACTATGCCACAAATTTCCCATAAAAGAAAGCAAGAAGTAAGGAGCTAACAGTAGCGGTAGCAGGTGAAGCTCTAGCTAAACAATTCAAACTTGATTTCACTCTCATTGCATGCGTGGACAACATTGTAATGGGAGGCATGTGGTATCTTGACAGCGGTGCCTCATTCCATATGATGGGCAAAAAATATCTCTAGTTATTTTTAGAAGAGAGACCTCAAGTAGAACATAAAGTTTGGAGATGAAGGGAGGTATAGCCCTACCAGGATCATTACAGTTACCTTTCAGAGGGAGTCTGACTCCCCTCTTAGATAGAAAATGTGATGTATGTTCCAGCACTAAAGAAGAATCTTGTTTCTATCATGGTATTGAAAGATTGTGGCTATGATGTGATTTTTAGTAAGTGAAAGGTTTTCCTTACACACATCGCCACGGGACAGGTGAAACAGATTGGTGTATGAGTCAAGAACCTGTATGCTCTTGAGGTCAAAGATGCATGCAAAGCCTTGAGGAGCATGTAAAAGGTTAGAGACTTATTGGTTGAGAGGGAGAGTGTATTACCTCTCAACATGCAGCCCCAGAAGAAGCCTCAGAAGCAGTCTCAGATAATTGTGGAGGAGCCACAATTGGAGAAGCATAGAGGAGACCGAGTGGAGAGATCCACTGAGGTAGAAAAGATGCAACCTCAGAAGTAACCTTAGAAAGTTGTGGAGCAGCCACAATTGGAGAAGAAGAGAGGAGACTGAGTGGAGGAATCCACTCAAGTAGAGACCTCCAGTAGGGGGAAATTTTGTGCCAAGTGGGGAGAGGGAGCACATGCAACCATACCTCAAGGTGAGAGGTGGGGCGATGTGAAGTGATAGTCCCAGGAGGGAAGAAATTGGGCAGGGTCCATTGAGAGGTTTTATCTCTTGGACCATACCTTTCTACAGGAGCCTAAAGTACATAGTAGCAAGATGGATCAGTGATGATTGATGCAGTCAGAGATCAGAGTGACAGAGGCTAGAGTAGTCAAATACTAGAGAGCATAGAGCAGAGTTGACAATAGTGCAGAAAGGTTTAGTCAGCAGAAGCACAGAGTTTTCAATCGATAGAGGTAGAGATAGTAGTAGTCATAGACTTTGATGACATATGCATCATACTGATTCAGGTTGGATTTTTTAATTTTATTTATTTATTTATTTATGGCAACAACACTAGATAGATGTGTTGCATGCAGAACATTCCAAAGGTTTAGGATTGGGATAAAGTTGAATTTGTTTATTTTTGAGAGGGAGTGTTGAAAATAGCAACAAGAAATATTAAAAATAACATCTAGAAATTCTAATTTAATTTGTCCTTGAATTAAATTGTAATTCTTTTCTCATAGCAACTTGTAATAGTTAAATAAGTTAAGTTGACTTATTTATCTTAGGAAATTCAATTTGGAAGTATATCTGGAGTCATGTAAGTGTGATCCCTAAATTTTAGGGGTCCGGGTTGAGTTTATTGGAGTTATAATTAGATAACTCAGTCTAACTGAGTTATAGTCAGTTAAACTAGTAGAGGTCTAGTAGTGGATTAGTGCACGAGTGCATCAACTAGTACCACACCAATTAACTGAAGATTCACTCACAAATAATTCATGCATGTCGATTCAGAGGAAGACCCAGTTGAGACTAGAGTGTAGGGACAATTTATTCTCACGTGTATAATTTTTCGAGTTGTACAGATGGTGCATGCAATCATTTGAGGACCTAAGTTGGATTTCGCAATTATGGATGAAGGATTTCCCAATTAAATATGGGCTGATTCTCTTAGGAATTGCGCAAGAAGTAGTGGCTTTGAAGGCATCAAAATAGGTTAAGTGTTGGCTTGAGCTAGCTTCTGAGTAGAGAATTAGATTATACTTGTGCATGAATTGTTCTAGTGTGAACAAGCATTGTATTTTTTTCTAAGATATTCTAGTTAATACAATCTCAATAGTCAGGGTTTTGAGCAGTTGCTTTCCCATAGAAATATTGTGTTATGTTCCATTGATGTTCTTCCTCTTTTTGATTATTTTTTTCATCGATCAAGTTATTGGTTTCCACTACAAAGAGTAGAGTAGATTCTTGTCTTTGTTTTAGTATATCACATGAGATGTTTAATCTACATCAAAATCGACATAGTGAGAAGATCTCAATGTAGAATATGGATTGTATGGACATGTCATGACAAATGGTGATGTTTATATCCATGTAATAATGTTATTAGAGATGTTGCATAGACATAATCCCACTCACAACTTGTTTGTGGAAGGTAAGAACATGCAAAATGGGCGGGTAGTTCTTTTCTTGAAATAAGAAAGAAAAGTCGTCTATGGGAGTGTGTTGAGGAGGAAAATTATGACGAATATAGAATATAATGCTCTCAACTATCTTTGTCATCTCATAAGTTTGGGTTTTCTTTGCAAAAAAGAATCCCTTGAAGTACTAACTACTATGATGGATATTATGGGACAAATAGAAATCCCCAAAGGAACTTTTCTAAGCACTATTGGAAATCCAAATTTCGAAGCAGATATTACTCTAAAAAACATTCATGAATAACATTCTAGTTTTTTGTTAGGGAGTAGCTACTGTATAACAGAATTGTTATAACATATTTTTCCATACTTATGCTTAAGAAGCATTCATTGGCCCTACTAGTTAAATCCCTTGCAGTTGTGTGGTAGTTGTAAAATTCAATTTTCCTTCAAATGCTTCCAAAATACATGTTTTGCATATATATACATTACATCTATCCTAGTAGTTGGTGTACACATGTAGGTTTCCTTCAAGCAAATCACATACATACAAAAATTCCCCATAGACAACTAGAATTTGCCTCTTTTGATGGACAAAATAGATATGTTATTCACTCAACATTTTTCCATTCCTGGGTGGGACAAACCAAGAAATATGGCAATGTTACTTGAAATTTGTAGCCTTATTGAAATATGTTACAAGTTTGAGGTAACTACCCAACACTTGAATACAACTAACATCAATCTGGTTGTCCTATTAATTTATCTATGTTAGTCATAAATATCTGTCACAAATCTTACAAAAACACACACACACACACACAAAACAAAAATAAAAAATAAAGTTATTGATAAATGGTAAAATTTCATGTATCAAATACATAACAGATGAAAAATAATCAAAACATGTAATCACACTCATGTAGAATAAAATTCAACGTAAAATTCATTCTCTGTGTTTAAAATATAAATTTATCAACATAATAGATACTATATATAATACAAAAAATACTACAATTAAGAAAGTAAATAAAATGAGCAATAGAAATAGGACACGAGATGGAAAGATAAGAAATAGATTCTTCATTGAGATATTTGAAAGCATTTTTCAAATATAATAAACTCAAACTAGCCAAATTAAAATAATCCGCGACAATAACCTCCTTTACAAATGGTAATGTTTATGAACCTTATAAGTCAAATGCAAGTAACAAATAAAAATAAATAAGCCTTGGCCTTGCTTTAGCTAGCTTAGTGAGACCTTTTGGACACTGGTATACTACTACACACAATGCCAATTATCAATGTGATAGATATACAACAGTTGTAATATCATGAATGATCAAAGTAAAAAATACCTTACTCAACAAGTGAGACTTTTAGACCTCCATTCATCAAAATAAGCCTTGTAAAAATAATTTTATGAGATCCAAATACTTAAAATAACACAACAGATTATCCCAAAACTAAAGTAATCAAACTAGTTCATACCATACTCTATGTAAAGTTCGCTCTCGTTTTCTTTATTTGAGCAAGTATTTGTAGTCAAACTTCCTTTGAGATGGTTACAAAACTATTTTATTTTACTTTAACTCCAGGTTAGCAAAATAACTTGGATATGTAAGAATGAAAACAATTTTAGTGTTGGACTCCTAGTAAATAGGGAACATTTGATGACTCAAGTTAGAGGGAGGACCCACATCCATATCTCATCATATCATACCATCATATTTTGTAAAGAAAATTCAAAACATCCATGATAATCCCTTATGCTCTCCACATAGCCATGCATCATATAATGGTCAATTATGAAATTGGCTCTCATTCAATAATTGCAAAATATTTATATGTAATATGTCCATAAAAAAAAAATGAATAGAAAATTTCCATGAGAGTTGATCACCAAAACCATCAAAAAACTTCCACTAAAACCATGTATGACTCCAAAACTATATGAGTAGCTTAATAAGCCCAAATATATAAGATAAAACAAATTTTTTATGAGTTGTTTCATTAATTGAAATAATTAGTTTTTGTGTCGATGATTCTGCAATTTTTTCATTAAACACAACCTCCATTACTTTATTTCTTTCTTCCACATGTCGGAGAATCTAGTAAGGAAACTATTAATTCAATTCTCCTTATCCTTAATAATTTCTTGTGACCGTATGCTATCTTCTTATTGTTCTTTCTTAGTTTATTTTCATCAAACAATTATCAAGAGAATAAAACATGAAGATTAATGAAGACAATGGACATAAGATGTAGGCTCTAAGCCAGGGGAAAACCCTTCCAAAGGGGAAAAACTAGAAATAAACTCTTATCCTCTTATAGAATCAATTAAAATGATAAATCCAAGGCCCCAAGACTAAAACCATTATTCCCTACAAGCACCAGGTTTTCCCTCCAATCTGTCCATGATCTGCCATAATTCTTATTATAGGACCATAGTTTCCTTGTTTCTTGAAATTCACATCATATTACATAATATTAGCTTTAGGAAGGTACACATGTCTTTTCATGTAGACTTCACATCCTCTTCCCTACAAATTTGCATATCTACTATGTATGAACCACGAAGACCTTGTGCTACAAGGGGAGGAACATGTTAGGCTATTTATGGTGATTCATGTGACCAAAAGGCCATGTCCTTTGGGCAGTCCAACTTGATCATCTTGGAGGGATGACCTGGTCTTTTGGATGAATTTATTCCTTTTAATACAAACAAAATCCCTTTTCTTCTTTATTTTAGGAAGCCCAAATGGGATTTTGACTCAACAAAATTTCTTTTGACTTGAAAAGCCCTAGAAGCATGAAGAACATGCTTGACCTAGAAGACAAATCAACTTGAACATGACACCCATGTCTGATTTTTTATTATTATTTTTTTTTTACATAATATATACATAATTCATGAGTACAATGAAAATTATGAAGACAAAAATGTTAAATTATAGTAAGAAAATTCTTCATTTGACTTTTTCCTTAGTCAAATGGAGAAATTGGAATTTCCACGTTAGTGGGATGACTTGAGTAGTGGTTAATAAGAGTGACATGGACAAGTTACTAAGTTAAGTTAATCAATTCAATTTTTTTGGCAAGAAGTAGAGTTGTGCATGAGTTGATTGCTAAGATCTATAAATATAGTGGAGTTATAGTTAGTGAAACTCAATCATTTGAGCTCTAGTAATGACCAGAGCCATTATGATTTTATTTGAGTATTTGTAACTATTGTTAACTCACGGATATCTTAGTTAACTAGTAATTTTTCTAAAAATATCCCTATTCATGCATGCAATTTGATTTGCCTAGTTGAGTGGAGGGAAAGGCATAATTTTATTTATTATCGTATATTATTGAGTGTACTGAATTTTCATGTAGGATGTGAGTAATTTTCTTGGGATTGCACAAGAAAATAGGAGCTATTCGTATTCTTTAGGGGCAGGAATTGTACAAGGAAATATAAGGAAGGATGATTCCTATTTTTCCTTAGTATTGGGTAGAGCTTGCTTAGGAAGAAGAGATTAGTATTGAAGTGTAGGTTGAGCTTCAAGGATTGAAGTTGTCATTATAATAGAACATTTTTCTAATATGATATAATACAAATAGAGGAGGGGTTTTTCCAAGTGGAAAAAATTATATTCATTGTGATTGAATGATTTCATCTGTTTTTATTGTATGTTTTCCCTTTCACAAATTGAGTAGAAGAAATTTGTGTCTATTGTTTTCAATCATAATTCATTAGTAGCTGTAAATTTCTAGTTATTTCTACACAAAACTAGTTACATTTTCCAACACTCCCTCTTAACTATGGAGGTATTCATAATTGTAGAACTAATACAAGTCTATTCTTGAACTAAAGAGATTTCATAAGAAGAGTCGAATTGGTAAGCCATTTTTTTAGCATCAACATCATGACCAACAATGTGACCATAGTAGGGCCCTAACTTGAAATCACTTCTCATATCAGAGCATAATGTTGGTAGGCTTTATGTGAGATACCACACTACCTATTCAAGGTACATACCCCATCCACTAGGTATGTCCTTTCTGGACTATTCTTATCTTGGATTCCCAATCATCAAAGAATATCGATCCACTTTGACCACTCTTGTCTTGGATACCTTTCCAATCCTCAAAGAGTGTCGACCAATAAGAATACTTCCTATCTTGGATTCTTTGTCCTCAAGTAGTATTAATCTTAGATGATTATCCAGTCCTCTTTTCTCCATTCTCCCTCCATGACCTTCACTTAGGCGTATCGTTGTTAGTCCTGGCATAGTTCATGACACATGAAGAAGAGAATATGATGTCTAACATCACTCCCTCTCAACCAGGGAGGATATCCCAATTCCCTCTTAATTAGGGAATAGATCCTTGATCACTTTTCAACATATATTACTCCTGCTAAATCATAGAGGAGATTCTTACACTTCCTTTCAATTAGGAAGTCATAACCATAGGCTCTCTAACTTGTCTTTGTAAGTGTGTAAACTACAATTTCTTCATGGAGATCTTCAAGTAGTAGCTTCAAGGCTCCTCCTTCCTTTTGCATCTCGTCATATTGAGCTTATTTCTTTCTTGATATTATGGATCTATCTCCTTCCTTTATTCTTATGTCAGGGTTCAGGCCATCAACCTTCCATATCACTTTCCTCTAGTTATCGTCAATGAAAAATAGAGTCAATCGTAGCTCCTTCTAAACATGAAAATGTTCTTCATGAACATCAAATCATCCTCTTATACTTCTACCTTTAAAATCCAAGATTATGATGTAAACATCTTGACTACATAACCCTTCAAGTATTGTTAAATTCATTCACTCAATTCACATGTCCTTTGAATCAAGTTCAACATCAATCGTTGAACTTGCCTCAACTGTCATTATGAATTTTTGCAATATCCTTCCAGGTAGCAAAATAATATGTTAACCAGATAACCAATACCAATAAATATGAAAATCACATTTAGCTTATTATGATCACCCTTTCATCAAATTATTTTCTTACTTGAATCCTTTGAGATCAACATCCTTTTGCATTATCCATCTCCATATGGTACAAGAATCCTTCTCCATGCATCCACTTTTAATCAAAGTGACCATGGATCGAAATTGATTAACAAAATTCAATATCTTCCTTAGATTTTTCATTATTAACTTCCTTTCTTTTGTCTGGAGACTATCCTTGATGTTGATCAATATAATTATATTTATGTCATGCAATCTTTTGTGAGAGACTTGATATTTATCCATACCGAAGCATATCAAACTTCTTCTTTCAAGCATCGAGTAATCACATGAAAGACTTATCGAGCACATTTTTATAACCAACTCTTTTTGCAAGATTTCTGTAAATATGAACCCTAACCTAGAGAAGAGTTACTTAAAACATGTATACCTATGCTTCCATACAACCATCTAGCCATCCTTTCTTGAATGAGTTTTCTTCTTATACGTATCAAAGATAGGTTTCTTTTCAAGAGGAGAAATTCTTTAATTATGTCTTTCACACTGCAACTCGACCATTTGCATTCCTTCATCCTTCAAGACTATAGATTAGATGGAATATATACTAGTCATAATTTTTCTTCCAATAACCTTCCTAAATGATGATTCATATAGGAAAGATGACTACCTCTAAAAGTATGTTTGAAAATGATTAGATGAACTATAAACATGCATTGTGGTTTCAATATTCTCATTCTTGTAAGCTTGATGATTTGCTTTCAAAGCAACTTCATTATGTAGATTCTAGTTTTACTAACATATGCTTCTTTCTATGATGCCATACTTTTACAAAACCAAGGCTCTTCTAGATAATGCATCAATTCATGTTGCTCTAATTTATACTTAATAAAAGAAAGACAAATCACATAATAAACTTGATAGAGATGGAGATTCCTTCAATAGTAATGATCCTTGTGATCTCCTAGAGATGGAGCTTATTGTGATGGTGGCATTTGTTTCAAGTTCCGTTAATGTTGGACAAAGAGGATTTTTGTAACCCCATCTTCATAACAAACCTTGGATATTGAGTCAAATTAATAGGGAACACCTTTCACAGCTTGAGATATTACAAGGGGGTGGGAGGGAGTGTTACATAAACAAAAGAATGCACTTTCCACCACCTTTTGTAGGAATATGGAAAACCCTATGCTTCAATAAGGAATGACACAAGTTAGTTGAAACTTAAAAAAAGAAAAAAATTATAATGTACGTAATGTTAAAGGAGAAACCAAATAAAATTATCACAAGAATTAGAACCAGTATTGAGACAGAAAACTAGGTATGGATTTTTAATGACACCTTATGGAATTTGCAATCATTGAGTGGAACTACTATAATTACTAATAGGAAAAACATAGTCATTACCTTGAGGATGACAACCCTAAAAGTCCTTGTGCAAAGCTTTCAATATTAGGTGTCTCTTATTTTATCTTGTATCTCTAGGTCAAAAAATTATCTTCTCGCCATTCTTTAGAGCTAGAGAATTTGTTCACCCACCCAAGAACCTACAATTATCATTTCATTTGAAAAATACCTTCAAAAATAAGATGTGTAGAGTTGGATCTAGCGACCGCATCCACAAATGAATCTCCAAACTTGATTCTTGGTTTTCTTTAAGGAAGCAAAGAGCCTCTATACATATGGTAGAAATTTATCTTGCTTATAGTTGGCTCTAATCCCTCTATCTTAACACCAATAAAATTTAGGTTTTTTTTCCTTGATATTTGACATATATCCATAGTCTTAATTACGAATTGGATCTTTTCACTTTGTAGTGAATATTATCCATTTAATAGACTAAACAATATCTTACAAACCAAAGAAATTAAGGAAACATTTCATAGAGAAAAAATAATTCTTGAAATTTGACATTCACAGTTTTATTTAAAACATAAAAACGATAATAATTTGAGATTTTTCACTTCCCTTTAGAAAATTTTAAGAATACAAATTTAAATTCAGATAAATTTATAGTGTGAAAATTATATTGATAAAAAATAAAACTATTCTTTCTTTTAAATAAAATATCTATGGAGGTTTTTTCAAACAACATAATTTGGATTTCTTATTCACTAATGCTAATGCTGCAAATGTATACCTTCATATATTTTGTGTAATATATATGAATTTAATAAAGAAAAGTAATTCATATAAACATTCCTTGTTAAATAAGAATAAAACTAATAAAAATATTGTAATCAAAATCAATAACATATACTATTTATATATGTTGTGGGGACAAATATACTTTCCACAAGCCATTTGTATCCAAAGTTGAACTCCCTTGTAATGAAGTTGAACATCTATGCTCTTGGAATTCCGATGTGGGTGAGGGCATAACATTTTGTAAGGGGCGATATTTATCATGAGTTGGATATCATCAGGTGGGTCCTACATTGGATTTATGAGGGATCAGATTTGAGGTGAGTCTAGGTATGCCATTGGTTCAAATATCCTTTCCACATTCCAATTGTATCTAGGGTCAGAAACCTTTGTGAAGAAGTCAAACATCTGCGAATTTGGTATTTGGATGTGGATTACATCACAAAACTTTGTGAGGGGCCAGATTTGTGGTGACCCATATATCATTTTGTGGTTCCTATGCCAAATACATTGCACGAGGGATTGATTCGTAGATCCGAGGTTTAGAGATAGCAAGAGTTAATATAACATTGTGACACATTGGATATGTTTCAAGCTGACAAAACATGAAAAAGTTGTAAAACTCAAAGGGGAAAGACCTGATAAGGCCCAGTTCCAGATTTGATCTGGCAAGTGCCATGAGTATCTGGCAACAGCCACATGGATGGCATGTGGAAATACCATGATTATGTGGACCCACGTCATGATGATGTGGCGATGCCATGTGCACTACATGTGGATTTCATGTGATAACATTGTTATGACATGAACCTTGTATTATGGTTATATGATGGTTCCATGTGAGCTAGGTAAGAGCCATGTGGATGCCACATGGAAACTCAATGCTGATGTGGCTTTATATAATTGGTCAAAATTAAAAGGGCATAAATTTTAATCCAAGAAATGGATTGAGATAAAATTTATATCATCGAAAATCCCTCAACAAACTGATTGCAATGATGGCATTTGTTTTGAGTTTTGTTGATGTTGGATAAAAGAGGATTTTTGTAACCCCTTCTTCATAACAAACCTTTGAGATTAGGTTAAATTAATATTAACACCTTCCATAGCCCAAGATAGTACAAGGGGATGGAAGGGATTGTTAGAGAGACAAAAGAATGCACTTTTCACCACTATTTGTAGGAATATGGGAAACCCTATGCTTGAATAAGGTATCACACAAGCTAGTTGAAACTTAAAAAAGGAAATAATTATAATGGAATTAAAGTTAAAGGAGAAACCAAATGAAAATTATCACAAGAATTAGAACCAATATTGAGACAACAAACTAGGTAGGGTTTGTCAATGACACCTTATGGAATTTGCACTAATTGATTGAATTACTATAATTATTAATAGGAAAACATGATAATTATCTTGAGGACTACAACCCCAAAACTTCTTGAGCCCAATTTTCAATATTAGGTGACCCTTATTCTATCTTGTATCCCCAAGTCAAAATATTGCCTTCTCACCATTCTTTATAGCTAGAGAATTTTGTCACCCACCCAAGCACCTACGATTATCATTTCCTTTGCAAAATACCTTCAAAACTAAAATGTGTAGAGTTGGATCCAATGGTGGCATCCACAAATGGATCTACAAACTTGATGATTTATTTTCTTTAAGGAAGCAAAGAGCCTCTAGACATATGGTAGCAATTTATCTTGCTCACACTTGGCTCCAATTACTCTATCTTAACACCAATAAACTTTAGTTTTTTCTTCTCCCATATATGGCATATATCCATAATCTTAATTAAAAATTGGATCTTTCACAACAAAGAAATTAAGTAAAAATTTCATATAGATAAACAAAGTCTTGAAATTTGACATTCATCCTTTCCTTTAAAACATAAAAACTATAATAATTTGAGACTTTCATTTCCCTTTACAAAATTTTACAGAATACCAATTTAAGTTTATATAAATTTATTGTGTGAAAGTTATATTCACAAAAATTAAAACCATTCATTCTTTTAAATAAAATATTCATGGAGGTTTAAAAAAAATGGAATTATTCACTAATACTAATGCTACAAATGTATATCTTCATATATTTTGTGTAATATATATGAGTTTAAGAAAGAAAAACAATTCATAGAAACATTCTTGATTCAATAAAATGTTGTAATCAAAATGAATGACAGGGAAGAAATTAAATTTGCATAAAAATATCTAGGACTATTTTTTGAAATTAGAAATTTACTTGTGAAATTAAAATTGCTTTGCTACAATGACCCATTTTTTCTAGTAAATTAAAAGATATATCTTTCTAGTTAAGTGGATCTTTCTATATTTGAATCTCTTGCCTTCCTCTCCACTCGATGTTATATATATATATGAATGATAGACTGAAAAGGTATGTATATATAATATATTATATATATATATATATTATATAATATATTATATATATATATCTATATTATAGAAATTACATCCTAACTCAATTTAAAATGAAAATTTAACAAGGAAATAATGATTTCATAAAATACTAAATCATTTTTAATGAAACAATATGTTAAAAAATTCACCTAAAAATAAGAAATTCACGCATTGCTAAATATTTTCTAGAATAATATGTCAAAGCACAACATTGTATCATTAATTTTTAGAGGTAAGAAATCTTAATTTTAAAGAATGGGAAATCTACCCATTAATGAATGGATAATGATATCTTGGAAATAAAATATGGAATTCTAAGTCTAATAATAGATGGACAATGCTAGCTTAGAAAAATGATTTTTACATTATTGAAGCAAGACAATCCTTTTTATTACCACATATAAGTGAGATTTTTATCTCTTTAGATCAATGTTTATGAATAAATAAGGTATAATGTCAACACTTAAGTACTTGGAAAAACCTTATTGAATGAGATTGGTAGTCCAAAAGAGTGTTAGAAATCATTATCTTGTTAATGGTTCCAACAAAATCCCAACACCTTATTGAATAGAAATCCCAACTACTTTTATAGTTCTATAAGAGTTTATGAAAAATGGTACATGGTGTAGATTGGCAGGTATTCTGTTAGAAAATTATATATTATAGAGAAATGGAACACATAAAATATATTGGAGAAATATAAACACAAAAAACATATAAAACAAGAGAGACACAGATATACGTGGTTGACCCAATTTGGGCTACATACACGAGAAATAGGCAGTCGTTCCTTTTATATTATCCAGCAAACTGAAGGGATACAACCTACAGTAGATCCGTTGTAATTCCCTCTTCACTCTCACACAATCTCCTCTCTCTTTCTCACTCAAAATACAAATCTATGTAGATGCAATACAATTCCCTCATATATAACGAGGGGTTGCCTTCTAGGGAAAAAACCCTAAATTAAACATAACTTCTACCATTAGATCTCCACCTAATGAACTAGGGTCCAACGTGGTGATACCTTTGAACAAAGAAGATAATCAGGCTCCACATCCAACATATTCAAGATTCTAGCATTTAATAAGGACCACAAGCATGAGGAAAATGTTGAAAATAATACTGAGAGGGGGGGTGAATCGGTATTATCTAGTCCTTTTAACAATTCTTCCTTATTTATACTTTGAATTATTTTTGCATATCAGTACCATAAAATAATGAGCCTGAACAAGAAAAACAGACAGTCACATCAAAGAACACCAGATATAAGGTGGAAACCCAATGTGGGTGAAAACCACCTGCTGCAATATGTCTCTATCTTCTTTCAAATTAGAAACTCCTTTTACAATGGTCTTGTACTGGAGCAGTCCTTTACCAGTACGCAGGCTACAACCTGCAGAGAGCTACAAATTCTCTCTCGTTTTCCAGTCTCTCCTGGAAGGGAGCTACAACCCCCTACTTCTTTTCTTTCAAGGACCACTTTTCATAAATTTTCAAACTGGATCCATAAATGATCATCAAGTACCAGTAAGTCACCCAGATAACCAGATCCACAATAACAGAAA
>APFE031071344.1:1656-14119 GCA_000404065.3 Pinus taeda
TGCAAAATTCATATTTAGTTGGGTGCATGCAATCTACATTGTCAAGTTATGATTATCATATTGGGACTTTATTTATCTTTAGAAAAGGTTTCAAAATGTTTCATTCAATTGGGAATTTTTGTCTCTCGGGAATTCAAGAAAATTTGGAAAAGGATCCCACATTTTATTTAGAAGTACATAATAAAAGATAGTTTGGGCCATTATCAAATACTGCAATGTCATGGATGAAAGATTTATTTTCAAAGCATGGAGAGTGTATGCCAAATAGGGAGACAATACATATTCCATATAATTTTTCAAGATGAGAAATCTACAACTTGTATAAAGAATATGCAGAAGGTGCTGAGGGACATGGCTAGTTTATTACATATCAATATTTTGTGAAGGTATGGAAGAAAGAATTCAACAATGTCCGTATTCCTAAGAAGACAAGGACGGGTATTTGCAGTACATGTGCTTCTCTTAAATCAAAAAGGGACAAATGTGAAGGCTCAGAAAGAGGTAAGCATTCATAACTTTAACTTTTAAAATTGTATAGTCATCAACTATGAAAACATATTTCTTAATGAATTTCTTTTATTTTGTGTAGATTTAATTGTCAAAGAACTTTAGGAGCATCGCGAACAACAAACAAACATAAGGAAGAAGTTGTACAAGCATCGAAATAAGTGTTATGATAATCTGAATAAATATTTGGGTTTGATAATTGATGGTATGCACCAGAAGAAAACACTTCTACCACATTTTGTTCGTACACCCAAAAATTTACATGAGGAAAATTTTATTTAGTTTCACTCGGTCGGTTGTATGGTCTTCAATGGGAAAATGTTTCCAATTGTGTACTTCACAGCTCCAAATATTCATAATGATGCAAATCTGACCATAACCATAATTCATGATGTGATTTCTCATTGGTCTGGTAATCTTCCTGAAGTTTTGTATCTACAATTGGATAACACTTGTCGTGAAAACAAATATCAGGTTGTTTTTGGATATCTAAACATGCTTGTTGAATTGAGAATTTTTCAAAAGGTAAAGGTTGGTTACCTTCTTGTTGGGCACACTCATGACCATATTGATCAGATGTTTAGTCTTTTTTCAGTCACATTAAGGAGGAAGGAAGTTGGGAGCTTGCCATCACTAATTGAATGTATTAAGAAATCATACATGCCAGAGCCTACTTTTGATGTGTTGGAAGAAACTATTGACATGCAAAGCTTTACTCTGGGATCATATGGTGAGGGGAAATGCATTGAACAACTTAATGACATTAGCTTCCAACATCAATTTCATATCAAAAAAATTGATGGGAAAACACTAATATGGGGCAAGAAGTATTCAACTACTGCAAAATGGGCACCATCATCAGGTTTGCAATTTTTGAAGTTCATTCTAGATCATCCAATATTTGCATCAAAAATATTGTTATTACAATCAGTTGGTGAAGTTTAGAATGCACGCAGACAGAACAAAGATATAAATTATTCTGATTTCCTGGAAGAAATTAAAAAATGTATTAGATATACATATGAGTACTTTGACATTGATGATTCAGTTTGGTGGGAGTCATTTTTCAATAATCAAAGTGATATCATTTCAACAACAACAAATGAAGATATAACTTTGAAAAAACCATTTATTTGGCCACAAAATGTGTCGAATGAACATGAGGAAGTAAACATTGTTGAACAACAACAATCTCAAGGTATTATTAATTCTTCACAGGCAGCGGAAAGAGAGATGTATAATGGTTCCAGAAGATCTTGTGCACAACGTGAAGCCACGGAAGACCTTTATAGGGGTTCAGTACAGGATATTAAGGAGGGTTGCATGATTGCAGTGCTAGCAGATGGAGATCCCGATGGCTATCCATTTTGGGTTGCTAAAGTTATAAAGGTCTTTACAGAAAATGAGGATGTTACAAGTGTTGAAGTACATTAGTATGCCACAAATACACACCCGTTCAATGGTGTGTATAAGCCAGAGATGGTAGTTGACAAAAAATATGGCGGGAAAAGAAAAAGAAAGGGTACAAATATAAATTGCCTCCACACAAACATATTAAAATTGGAGGATGTTGACATATGTTTTTATGACTTCAATTTAAAAAAGAGAGGAAATCTTCGCTTCAAGACAATAGAGATTCTCAAAAGGTTGTTACCAGAAGGAACAGTATTGACATGGGAGTCTGCTGAAACTAGTCATAAATCTAGAAGAATTTTGAAACCTAAAATTTTGGGCATGCATGTGGACTGAGATGGGGCACTAGTTGATGAAAGAGAAGAATATGGAACATCTTCGTCAGCATCCAGTCACTCATCTAAACATGTGAATTCTGATGGTGTGAAAGAAAATATGAGTGATTTTGAATAATTGTTTAAGACAGTTTATATAACTGTTGTATGCATCGTATCTTCAAATAAAAATAATGTTTTCCATATGGTGTTAAATGAGAAGTTATGAGGCATTTTTATGTTGTTGGATTATATGTCTTAATTATGATAAATTTTATTGTTTAAAACATCTACAATGCAATATTAAATTAGAGATATAATGTATGTTTTATTCAATATACAAATAATGACTTTTGAATTCATTTAGTGATGTAATTTGTTCATAATGTCATGGTTTTTTAATTTTATAGTTGAAAAAATTTCAATTTCTTTTGTATCTAACATGTTATGGTTGAAAACATGTTAAATTTATACTTAGGAAATAAAAATGATATTCTACCAAAAACATTAATGTGTTTTTTTCCTCATAAACAACTTTGTTTGACACATAAAAATTTTGTTTTATTAGCATTTTTTTAAAATTTTGAAAGTTGACCCTAAAAAAAAAAATCATTGTTCCAGTATCATCACTTTCATTTTGAAGCTATATTTTGCACAAAAATTTCATAGTAAATTTCGTAGTCACTGCCATTTTTAAAACATGTTCAAAATTGACGCCTAAAAAATAAAAACATCGTTTCAGTATACACACTTTTCGTTTTTAGCACTGTTTTTGATGTTTTTTTTGGGTTTTTTGGCCATAGTTCCCATTTTGATTTTATAGTTCCCGTTTCAAAGTTTACATTGTTGAAAGCAGTTAGTGGCCGAAAATCTAGCTTCTTGTGATTGGTATTATGTAATAGTTAGATTCTTGCTGAAGCTAGAAATCCCTCCAGGCCTTACTCAAAGTCAAGCCAGAACTATTAAGCATAGGGCAGCCAAATATTGCGTTAATGAAAATCTTCTCTACTGGAGGGACTCATCTAAAGTGCTTTTGAGGTGTCTAGACAAAGAACAGTCAAATAAAGTTATGCAGCAGTTTCATTCCACCATGTGTGGAGGACATCATTATTGAAAAACCACTGCCCACAAGATTCTGAGGGCTGGGTATTATTGGCCCACTTTGTTTTCTGATGTGTTTTCATTTGTTAAATCTTGTGACAGGTGCCAAATATTTGAAGGAAAGCAGCAGTTGAAGTCCCTGCCCTTGAAACCAATACATGCAAAAGGCCCTTTTCAGCAGTGGGGCTTGGATTTCATTGGAGAGTTCAATCCACATTCCAGTGGCCAACACAGATGGATATTAGTAGCCACTGATTACTTTACTAAGTGGATTGAAGCAATCCCTACCAGGAAGGTTGATCATAATGTGGTCATGAAGTTTTTAATTGAAAATATTTTTACTAGATTTGGTTGTCCACATAAATTAGTCACAGATAATGCAGCAGCATTCAGAGCAAAAGAATTGGTCGATTTGTGTGATTCAATGGGTATTAAACTAGTTCATTCCACCTAACATTACCCTCAAGGAAATGGTCTAGCAGAATCCTCTAATAAAATCCTGATAAGGATAATTAAGAAGCTGTTAGAAGACAATAAAAAGAATTGGGATTCTAAGCTAAAGTATGCACTATGGGCTGACAGAGTGACCATTAAGAAATCCATAGGGAATTCTCCATTCAAGCTGGTATATGGCACTAAAGCTATATTCCCAATTGAGTTAATTTTCCTTGTGGCAAAATTCCTTCAAGAAGAGCAGAATGAGGAAGAAGATATGGCAAAAAGGATCACTGATTTAGCAGAGGTACATCAGATTAGGGAACAACTAGTTGAAAAGGCGACAACACATCAGAAGAAGATTAAGGAAACCTTTGACAAGAAGGCAAAAGCAGATAACTTTCAGGTTGGAGACTTGGTTCTGAAGTGGGATGCATTGAAGGAAAAGAAAGGCAATCATGGGAAGTTTGATGCTTTCTGGACATGGCCTTTTATCATTTCTCAGATTCAAGGGAACATCACCTTCATACTGAAAAGTATGGGAGGAGAGGTAGTTTTTAATGGCCCAGTTAATGGGCGATTTCTGAAAATTTATGTGATTTAAGGTCTTTGGCCTTAAAAGTTGTAAATATTTCGTTTTATCAATTGTAGTGTAGGATCAGTCAGACTCCATGCCCAATGGAACACTAGGAATTTTGTTAATTTGTTTTTCATCAAGAAGACACTGATCTGCAGGTTCTTAAGACCTCACAAGGAGGATCTCATCCCCAGAAGGAGCCAGTGTTAGCTCTGCTACCTATTTCAGCATGTTTTGGGCCAAAGAGAGCTTGGTCGTGTGGTTTGTGCTTAAAGAAAGCTCGCAGCAGTCTTTTCCACCCTTCTCCTACATTGTCTTACTCTCCCTTGACCCAGTCATCTCTACTCTTCCTCCTAAAACTCAATATGAGCCCAGTTTCATTAAGCCCCAAAGAGATAAGCCTGAAGCTCCATAGCCCCGTCACCATATAACCCTGCGCCTTCATAGTAGTGGCCACCTTTTGATCACATTTGTTGATTTCCGCATCACGATCTAACGGTCCCCACTGCATTTAATGAGCTACCTGCACGTTTATTTCCTCCACTGTCGATCGCATCCACCGTGAGATCCAACGGTGATCACTCATCCTACACTCGTAACTTGAACACATGTTAATGCGTGGGGAAAGCGGTTTTTTGCTTGTCCCATCGTCCACACGTCGACCGGTGAATGGGATCGTGCGAGGCTGTACGAACACCGCCATCCTCCCATAATCGGTGCGGGGAATACTGCCCGCCACCAAAACCGTCGTCCCCGCGTGTTATTCCCTGCGTTATTTGTCTACCCGATAACCATCAAATCTGCCCGACCAGGATCTGACGGCCCACGTTTGTCCGTCCACGTATCTCCCAATATCCCCTGTAAGTTGATCCTCGCCATCCATCTGCAAGATTCGATGGATCACAATCATTTTCACCTCCATTTCCTCTCGACGGCTCCTGCCGATAAATCTCTGCCGTCCATCCATGTGATCTAATGGCTAATGTTTATTCTCTACCCTCCATTCATTCCCCATGCATTTTTTGTGTTTTTGGCCTATCCCATGCATCTGAAGGAGGAAGGCAGCCAGTATTAAGCATTTTTCACAATTAATCCTCAACCACTGCATTCAAGAGCAGTATGGCCGAGCGATGAGAAGGACAAGCCTCGAGCAGTTAAAAACATTTATCAGTTATGGAATTTCTTCCATATTACACTCCACCTACCCAAGAAAGACAACAGAGCATCAAATAATGTCAAATTAATTTATTGAAGCAGAGTGTAGCAGAGGCCCATCTTAGACAGTTAATGTGGTTGGTGGTCAATTATGACCCCTCCAGGCATAGAATAACAGAGCATTTTTGTAAACAAACTCTATATATACCCATACCATAGATGTAATGAAGGTTGATGGTTATTTCTTTGATGTAAGGTTCAATTTCTGGAGACTGTAACTACTGTGATACCTACAGCGTCTAATCTTCATTTTCAGCTAATACAATCTTCTTTTGTTGTTAATTGCTCACATTCCATTTTTACTCTGTTCTAGGCTATGCCTGTTATGTATTTTTCATGTGCTCTTGATGTTTAGCATTAGAGGGGCTATCATCCCACCTCTGTGTTAGAATCTAGTATGTATCATTGAATGTGCTATGTAGGTTTCTGTTTACTTAGTGCTAGAGAGCTGTCATCCTGTCTGTGCATTAGGAAATAGATTTGCAGACCTCTTTACTGGTTGCAGCCAACCATCACATGGTCTTGTGCATCTGCTAGTGTGGTCAGTATTCTCCATGTTCACTTAATCCTCAAACTATGAGTAATTGGTTGTCTAAAGCCTTGTAGGCTAGGGGTGTTCACCCATGTCTGGGGTTAAGCGTACTAGAAATGGTTATTTGGCTTGAATATGCATCATTCCTTCCATTCATCCACCCATTTCCAACATTTTTGTTGACTTTGTAATGTTCCTGAGCATCTCCGAGATACAAGCTAGGAGAGTTTCTTGGGGTGAATATAGGCGTAGTAGATCCTTTTGAGGATTATTTAATTGTCTTCCCAGTTGATACATCAGAACATCCCCTATTGCCTTGCTCCATTGCTTTCTAGGTACTAGTCCAAGTCCGTAACGTCATCATCTCCCAATACATTACTGACAGTGGTGCATCCACTTGTGTGATTTCCACTACCATTTGGAAAAAACTTTAGTCACCTGAGTTGTCCCCCTCCACCATCATTTTGCATGCTTCGGACAAACACTCCTCCTAGTCTCTTAGCATGTATCGCAACTACCCAGTGGCCCTTGCGGACAATATTGTCCATGTAGATTTTGAGTTTGTTGATGCCCCTTTATATTACAACATTCTCTTCGGTCATAATTACTCATATGCCATGTCAGCTGTCGCATCTATGGTTTTCCGCAAGATGTGCTTCCCCCATGAAGGGAAGATCGTTACCATAGATCAGTTGACTTACTACGAGCCGGCATCTGTGACGTCCCCTGAGTCCATTATCTCATCAGTGCTAGATAAGAAGTCTTCAACTCCTCTCACTGGTGTTTCATAGAGTGTCTATAAAGATTCCTCATTGTTGGGTTCTTTCCCTCGTCCTCCCCCTCTCATCTTAGAGCCTAAATCTTTTAGCGTCACGGGTTGTCCTCAAGCAGTCTAGTACATTCGATCCACAACGAGCTCCTCCGCACCATGTGGTTACCATCCCAGCTGAGCCATCCAGATCCACCCCCCAGTACCTCCTCCATTTGTGGGTGCCTCTCCTATCTTCCCCCAGGAACCATTCCTCCAGGTCTCAACCATCTAGTTGTTGTTCTGCCGAGACATTACTTTGCAAGCCAGATACCTTTCTTGTTTCCCCCTCCCACGATATTTTTTGTCCATGTCATGGCTTCATTGGTCCTTCCTAACATGACTTGAGGGATCCCTGTATGGTACATTGATCCCCCTGCAAGCATTCTTCCTGGTCAGCTAAGACCTTATCATGCTCTGACCCTAGCTCAACTGGTCCCTATGGCTCCTAGAACTACTTTAGTTCCATCACAACCTCAAGAGAAACCCACCCCTGTTGCGAAAGCATCTAGACAGGGGGGAAAAAGCTAAGAGGAAAGAACCTAAGGACAAGGCTCCCTAACCTCCTCTAGTCCCCACGGCCCCAAAGTCATCACCTCCGTGCGCTTTGTGTAAAGTTGTGGGGCACGCGACCAATAATTGTCCTGAGCTTCCTCATCTAAAACCTTCAGTTCATGAAATGTTCCCTCAGTCAAATATCCCTAAAGTACATGTTAACTTACCAGGTCCTCCCAAGAAACTCAAAACGTTACGCAAAAATCACCCTTGTGCCCTGTGTGACCATCATGGTGACTACTCCCATTGTTGCCCTCATCTCAATGAATTTTCTGATTTCCTTAAGCCACTCCGTGAATGCGAGACCACTCATAATGCATCACCATCTCCTCTTACTGTGGATTTTTGTACCAATAGTAAACCAGACTAGGAGGAATCTGGTCCCACCATCTTGATCCCTTCCCCAGATGTCGAGATGACGGACACCACGGGCCATATCCTTTAACTATCATCATCCTTGAGTTCCTCGTAGGCAATCCTTTCTAAGGTTTCTTCACGCTCTTCTATTCAACCTCTTTTGATAGAATCCCAAGTCTCAACATACATAGATCCTTCATCTACTATCTCGTCGTCTACCATTCCATATGATGCGTATGTGAACCTTCTTTCTCAGGTTGATGCACTAGGTACTAGGTTTATGTAGTCAATATTCCTCTCGTCCGCTCATCTTCCATTTTGATGAGGACATCATGGAAGCTATGTTTACCCCTAATTACCCTTGCACTTAGGCAAAGGGGAATATTTTTTGGAGGATTCTAAAGGCCATTTCCTTCCTAATAATCCCAATGCAATCTACCTAAAGAATTTTTTCTCATAGCTTATCTCTTTGATTTGCATGTCTTTATTTCTGTCATGAAGTTAGGTAGGATGCATCATCTCATTTGTCATCTTTTGCACCTTTCAGATGGATCCATCATCCACACCATATATCGGTCATGTTGATGGTGCAAGTCGCTTCTCCAGGAATATAGCCTTGATAGCCTAGGCCATTTTTACCCCCTTGCATACGTTAGTCCTTTCGAACGACATGTGCATTGGATCTTCCACCAATAACCAAGATGAATATGATGCAGTGATAGGTTTGTTAGTCGATTCCCTTTCTCATCACATCCTTCATCTTCATGTTTGTTTATATTCCTTGCTACTTGTCATTCAATGGAATGATGTGTATAATGTGCATAACCAAGTCATATTTAGAAAATATCTGCATGTTAAGTTGTTGGTACGTGAATTTGAAACCATTACTTTTAGTCAAGTTCCTAGAGCCCAAAATAACTATGTAGATACCATTGCAAATAACATTCTAGATTGGCATTTATCACATGTATACCATAGAAGACAACCACAAACAAAACGCATGGCGAACCATCATCGTCATATAAAAATGCATAATCATATTATGTATCATATAAGTGTTCAGAGCCCATAGCTCTAAATACATCCGACATGCCCATAACATGTTACAAAAATCAAAATCAAAGGGACCCACATGTCCCCGTATCTAGTCACTATCCGAAGGATCACGCACCAAAGGCTCTGGCCCACCTGCACGTAGATCACGTACTACATGACCATCCATCGCCATGTACCGCATGATACCTCGCCACTCTAAGGGAAGGCTGTTACACTCATATATGTATCGATTGTTTAGTTCATGCCATCTACGCTCAAAAACTTTGGTTAATAGTACCCCACATCCACGGTGTATATAAACGAGTAGCACACTATCCTCTAGACCCTGAGAAGATGATGATGTTCCCTAATCTACAGCCACAGGCGTTGTGGCTCGTCCTACATTTCTTGCCGATTTTACCAGTGCTATGTCTGCATACCACATATTTTACACATAGTACCATATACATGTGACAGAAATATGAAATGCACCATAAAAATAGAAACTTAACAATTACCGTTTGGTCCCCATGCTTACATGAGCGAAAGTGGCAAGTCAGGATCTCCTTGATAGTTCATCTAGCTATAAGGATAATCGTCAATCTAGAGGGGGCATCTGATCCCAATGTGCCAAAAACACGGGTTGGAACACCTGTCTGACTCCCCATCCTCCTTTCCACAGTAGGTACCCCCAGTGGCGAATCCTGGGCTCTTGTGGGCCCCCATATCGGATCTATACATGAGGAAGGATGGTGAGTATCTTCTCAAAGGAGAATGCGCATAGTACTGTACCAAAAGCATAGTCATGGCTCACCTGCATAGACTTAACTATCGTTTCACCGACGACAGCATCATCTTGGCCCACCCACAGTAGGTCCTTGCCAAAACACTCTCAACCAGCATCATTTGCCACCAGTGATATGGTGGACTGCATGGCTGCCCAAGACCCATAACACAGCTATAGAAACAACCTATGTCTCTAGCCGATCTAAATCACCAATCAGGATAATCATGCCCTTCACATGCACATCCTATGGAAAATGCTGCTCCACAAACTCTGTAATGTTCCTCCCACAAGGAAACACCAAATGGATATCCCCCACCACTCTGAGGGGAGGGAGTCCGGTGAAGAAATAAATATCCTGTAATGTGAGCCCAATATTGTGCCCCTACACGACAAATACCTCATGGTCTGGATCCCAATAGCACACAATTCTCAATAGCAAGGGCTCACCTGCCCTCATCAATGGGTTCTCTACCAACTTGAGAACCCCATAGCGAGCCAATGCCCCTCGAACCCCCTGATCCATCTGAATCTCAGATCAGAGGGTATCAAAGTCTCACTCACACCAGTTGATTTTTAGCCCTACCATTCCTGCAAAACACCACATGTCTTGTCAGTTGAGAGAAGAAAACACTGGTATACACTAATCAACCTACAACCCCCACCAAATGAGCAAACCACCCCTCTTTTCAGCCCCAAATCACAGTTTTATGCACAGAAAGTGTGAGCTCATATGTTTTCACTTGTTTCCTGTGATCCAAATTTCACTTCTAGGCACAAAAAGTGTGATTAGACAATAAAGAGGAGCAAGGGTCTCCCATGGAGCTGCCACGAGCCAAAAATCATGAAATAAATAACTGAAATTGAAGAGATGAGTAAGGCCACCTACCTGAAAGTTGCAAATCCTGATTCTAATGGTTGGTTTGTTCGCTATGATTTCCACAAGATTTAGGGCCTTTTCCTCCTCTCCAAATTTACCACAACTTACTTAAAAAATGAATTCCAATTGGAGGGAAAATGTCCTTTCATAGAAAAATCCACAATTTTTTGGTCAGCCGCTTTGACCAAATGGTGGCTCAGCTTGAAAAACCATCAAAATCATTGGAAATCTCTCATCAAGTACTATAATGAGTCTTTCTCAGTTTTGGATGATTTGAAACATCACTAGGAAGCCAATTTTCCAAGAAGGGTCACTTCGTCACTTGTCAAAATTGGATTTCTTCATATGCGACGCTTGTAATTTGGGGACCACCTTCCCTTGGAACTTGTTATCTCATGTGTCAATTTCCATCATGTGTAACCATCATTTACTCATTTTATCATGGTCCTCACCGGGCCTATTCTGTGTGGCAGCGTCATCGAGTCACCCTTGTTCAGAGCATCCATGATGAGTCACCCTTGCATCGATGCAGTCTATTTCATATCCCATTATATCATATCATAGTATTCCATCTATATTTTGATATCGTTCATCCTCTAGTTATACTGTCCACATCCCATCCAGAGTTGAGTCAGTCACTGCCAGGTCAACCATGCACTTTATGCTCTGACAAGGGAAGTCGTCTATTGGTCCCTCAATCCCTCATTTTCCATTATAACTGGTGTCAGTCCATCAATCACATTACTATTTTCCCTCATACCTTAGTTGAGGATCCTCATTACCTCACCTATCCTGGGCCCTATTCTGTCAACATCAGCTCATTTATTCCATAAGAACAACCTAGAGGGCGGTGTATCTTGGTTCCAACTTCCATTCTTGTTCGATACTTTGGATTGAATAGAGGGACTCGTTATTTCCCTTCGACTTGGTTTTTTCATGTTCGTGATCCATACACTCGATGGTCCAGTGATGCAGCAGATTGTACCAGTGGTTCCTAGGTGTCGATGAGATGTTTGAGACCTCATGAGGGAGTGGCCATTCAGGTAGCCCCCCACATGCTCGGATGCATTCCTATTATGCTACAGCCTTAGATGTAGTTCCACAAATATAATGGGTTCGGTTCCTACCAATGACAATGTTCATAGCATGCACATCTCCTTTAGATGATCCATTTAGTTTTGTAGACCCCTTCCTTCTTCAATAGGCCATTATATCTCATGTAATTATTTCATATTATATTCAATACTGGCTCATATTTTTTCAGGTGCATTATATATATGGGACATTTTGTATTATTTTTTGACTCAATTATGCCAACATGTCATGTACCATTCAGCATGTACTTCATTGCTCAGTTTGATGTTTCTCAGCACACCATTATTTTTGTACTAAGTTATCTCGGCTGGTATATGTATGCCTCCCCCACCTCATTGAGGTCTGGTACCACAACATAAAAGGTGACTTGCATTGGTCTTGCCCCATCTGTCCCTATCCACCTTCTTTAGTTGTAGTGGTCTCTCTCTCTCTCTCTCTCTCTCTCTCTCTCTCTCTCTCTCCACTTTGTTGTGTAGTGATTGTCTCTTTACAACACAGTTCGGTCATATGTTTTCCTCCTAACACTCATACTTTGGGGGGGAATCTGTTATCACCAAAATATTGATCATTTAGCCTAATTTAATAGGTGGATCAAACTACACCATGTAAAGCGAAATTTACAATAGCAAAATTTCTTTCACTGTGAAAAATTACTTAATAAACCACCTTTGTTAAGTAATTTATAATTAAACTCATGCAGAATAATTAAATAAATCAAAATTTATTTGATTTTCTTCTAGGAATAATTAATTAAACCATTGTTCAATTATTATTCCTTGTCATATTTGACCCAATTATGAAAAATCAAGAGATAAATTATTAATTATCTTATTTTTCTCTAGCAATAGTTAATTA
>APFE031071352.1:3767-20160 GCA_000404065.3 Pinus taeda
CCGCGCCGCACAAAAAGGGGGGAGGGTGCAACACAAGTACTTCCCGGGAGGTCACCCATCCCAGTACTACTCTAGCCCAAGCGCGCTTAACTGTGGAGTTCTGATGGGATCCGGTGCATTAACGCTGGTATGATCACACCCGCAAAGATCTCGCCCCCTCCCCCTCTTCAAGGGAGACCGCCGAGCCACGGGCAGGGCATGGCGCCCATCCATGGCCCTCCATCCGAAGCCGTTCGCCGCGGCGCGGGAGCTTGCCCTCCTCCCCGACTTGGCGGCGGCTTCGCCCCGCGGGGGTCCAGCGAACCAGGGGAAGAACGAAGGGGGGAAGGGAAAGAAAGAAGCGAGAGCGCGCGCGCGCGCGCGAGAAAAAAGGCGTATGTTCTGCGACCACCGACGGCGCTGCGTGGAGCTCGCCGTGCCTTTCCGTGAGCCATCCGCGGTTCTCCCGAAATTCGAATTCCCACAAAAGCGCATATGCCTTAAACCTCTTCCCTACTCTCCCCCCGCGTCATCTTTGCTACGGTGACGCGAACGGTCCTAGATTCATCGCCCACTGCCGCAATGCGCTGCGATCCCGCTCGTGACTTCCGACTAGGATGATGAATCCGTGCCCCGTTCCTGAGTTTCCCTCGGAGCAGTCCCCTGTTTCCCTCAGTTGTGCTCCCCCTCCCCCCTTAATGCTCCGACGATCTCTTCATTCGCGGGATCCCATTACGGATCAATATATGGGTGGCCCCACGTTGCAAAACAAGGGAAACACGCGACGCAACCCAATAAAACCGTCAAGCGCGCCTGACCGCGGAGTTCCGCACTAACGTCGGCGCGATCGCACCCGCGAGGATTGTTGTATAGGTAAATCCCCTCTACGGATAGAGGCGATCCCTACTAGCCCAACAGGGGTCTAGAAACAATCGAACAATGCTACACCGCAGGCTCCTAGTTGTATTTAACAAGTAGGTAAGACTAACTTACTTGGATTCCAACGCTTGTTTGTCGAAGAGACGTTCCTCTCGCTCCTTCGCTACAGCCGATCACAATTCCCCGCTATCTTCGCGGATGAACACCTGCACAAGCAAAAGAGAGCAAACAAGAGCGTAAAATCTAATAAAAACAACTATGTATCGGTCAGGAAAGATACAATTTACATCAACCATTCATTGAACACATGTAAATGGAACCATAAGAGTAGTCATCTATCTTTATTGACAAAAGTAGAGTAAGGTACAACCGATGTCCTGACGCTGCGTCCTTCCCTAGAGGGTCCAGCCAGCGTGTCTCCCAAGCATTCACCTTTAAATCAAAATCTCCCAAGTCAAAAGGTCTCTCTCTCACATACAAGGCTACTAACTTATGACCTTCTCTAGCTCAAGGCAATCCTCACACCACACACTAAATGCCTACAAAGAGCAGCACTCAAATGCACTAAGAATTCCTTCAACAAAGTCTATCTGTTCCAAACTAGCTGCTCATGGGCAATGGAGGAAGCTTATAAAGGAGAAAGAGTCTCCATGAATAGGCAAAGGATGAGCTTTCCCCCAAGATAAGTGGGTGGTCAGTCGAACAGACATGCCAGGGAAGGGATGGCGACCTCAACAATGCTAACAACCAGCTCTGGAGGGATCTGGAAGGCTGGTTGTTGGAACAAATTCGCCCAAACAGGATCAGCGCGGAAAACCCGTGAACTGCCGCGCTGACATCGCCAACCGCTGTAGAAGAAGTCTGGTCAGCGCGAAAAGGACAAACGGAGGAGGCGCTGTTCGTGGAAATGGGATCAGCGTGGAAAAGACGTGTGCTTCCGCGCTGGCAGCGCAACAGATACACTATCCTCCGCCCGTCAGCGCGGTTATTTTAATAACAGTCGCGATGATCAATTTGACTTAGGCAAAGAGGGTTTTTAGCCATTTTGAGGAGCATGAGTATAGGTGAATGTGGTTTTATGGCACAGTAAAGGGACTGACATGATGGTAGTGACATTTTACTGTGTAACAGATGCCCCCTAAAGCATGAAGCCCGAGAGAGTGGGAGGGGTGAAATGCTTTACGAGACTGCTGGATTGGAACACCACTGGAGAGAACCTGCAGGCGGATACAACTGATATTTCAATTACATGTAGTCTAGGCATGGGCGCAGCCATCCGAAAGACATATAGAAGAAGGTCTATGGCGTGGACGCAGCCACCCAGCTGATAAGACCATAATGATAAGAGGTATGGTCGCAGCCATCCTTGAAAGGACTCAGGTATGGTCGCAGCCATCCATCAATGAGTCATGTAACGATGTCCCACAAAATCGCAGCCTGGTCCACAATGGACTAGAACCAGGGTCTTGCGCTCCATCCAAATCCGAACAAAGTACAAGTTCAAACATGTGAATATATGTGTCGAAGTCGAACATGCTTGAAAATCGTCTGATTACCAGCCAATGATGGAAGCTGTTAACAGACGCGAGAGGGGCCACCAATAATGGCGATGGTCCTCAAGGTACTATAGGTACAATCCACGGCATTCGAATGAATGATTCGATGTCGAACACCCGCGGAATCATTCGATCGGAGGCCAGTGATGAAAACCTCACGTCGAACACGAAGAACCTGCCGTTAGGGCATGCAGGCCCCAAGGTACCTGAAGGGAGTCCCTAGATCACTCCTGGATAATGAGCTGAAGTCGACAGGAAATGATCTTTATCGAAGGTGGGCCATAATGTTTCCCACATCATCGACGCGAGACGGGTAGAGACAAGTCTATTTTGCGTGAAAGATCAGAGGGAGGTTGTACATGCAGAGGTCAACTTCTCTTGAACATATCGGCGGCACTATGACGGATTTGGCAGTATTTGGGAATCAAATGATCGGGGGTCACAATGAAAGGACAATGAGCAGATGAGTGGCCAAATAGGATAACCCAAACCCATGGAGGCAAAAAGTGAAATGAGATGAGATGTCCCCACCCAGACACTAATGCAAACAGTGCCATGTTCAAGAGTGACATACTGCCGATGACGACGGTTACGGTTCCTTTATTTCCCCCACCATCTCTGGCGAGTACCCCGATTATTTTTGGATGACAAGCTTGACGGGGATAGCATATGCTTGAAGAGGCGTCATTTCGACGGGTCCCGATGCCATTTAGTTTTAACGAGTCTGACAAAGGAAGAACTCGGCGTCTTTTCATGTTTAGAGAGTTTGAAAAGACAGCTGAAAAGGAAATTCCAGGGGGGTGCTTTTTCGTACAGTTGTGTCTCTCGAGCCCGAAAAAGTATAAAACGATGCTCGAAAGAACCGCCCGACCATTACGACCGAGGAGTACTTTTCATAAGTAGTGATATCGACCTGAAAAAGTAAAAAAGTGGTTGATATCACGTCGTTTTGGAGCCGATAACGAGCGCGAAACGACAAACGCCCGGCAATCTTTTGTTGTTTAAACGGTCCAAAAAGAGCTTTAAAATGACCGCCTCTCGTTCCTTTTAGACGAGTTGAGAGGAAGCTCGGCAATCTTTTCTTATTTTGCGTCGGAAAAGAGCTTAATGACGACATTTTCTAGAACCAAGTGTACAGGAATCCACCGCGACAATGCTGGTCTCAAGGATCTGCACATGACAAATACCCGCATAATCCTGTTCGATACGTCGGAAACCATGACGAAACATGCATTAAGACATAATTGAACACATCTAGATGAGTTTATGGCAAAAATTATAGTAAAAAACCCACATCTATAAGGAAATTTAACCAAATTTGGAAATTTGACTATAAATAGGAGTTTTGTAAAAACATTTTTTACCATTTTACCATTGGAGCTCTGGAGGACGTGAAATTACTACAAAGTTGACGGAGCTGATTCTCCCTCATCTGGACGCTGATTTCCGAACCGCTCGTTCCAGGTAGGTTCTTCTCACTTTTCCCTGCATTTTGATTATGTTTTTAATCGTTTTGACCGTAAGATTCGGCCAATTTGGCCAAAATCTTTGCGCGTTGGAGCGCTCTCGGTCAGCGCGGTTTTCCCCATCGGGACCGCGCTGATCGGGCTTTCCAACACGTAGCCCAATCTGGGTCAGCGCGGAAAAGACGTGTCCTTCCGCGCTGGCCCAGTGAAAAATACACGGGGCGGCCATTTTCAGCGCGGCTGTTTTAGAAACAGTCGCGCTGGCGCCGAGAAATATGATTTTTTTAAAATTCAAATAATTCTAAGTGATTTTTCCACATGTATGATTCTAAAAGGGTCTTGGGTGTTTTGCAGGGCAAGATGGTTGTCACTTGGCAAGAGAGGGACCATGATAATGAGGATATGGCCGCCTTGGCTGATGCTGGATGCCGCAATGCCATGCGGGCATGCGGTTTGATGAAATTTTTCCGTACTCCGAGACTGCGAGCTCAGCCAGACCTGCTAGAGCTGCTGGTTCGAGCTTGGAACCCAGTGGATGGGAAATTCACCATCCGAGGCCGTGACATCGAGTTCGACTCGAATGATATTTATTTTTTGACCGGGTTGTCCTGCCGAGGCCCGGTGCCCATTTTGGAGGGGCAGCGTCCTAGCGGCGAGACGCTGGATCGCTTGATGGCTCGTGTCTGTCCATGGGCGACTAAGACACGGAGTGGGAAATGCAGCATTCCCTCGGTGGGTGTCGGTGAGCGTGCCGACATAGTCCTTCGCACTATTCTCTTCCTGGTTACGCGGGCAGCGGGGAGCTTGGCGAACCATGAGGCTTCCAAGGCCAATCTCCTACTTGCTCTAGATTGCTTAGAGCCCACGATCTTCAACTGGGCACTTGCTGTGACGAACAACATGAAGAGGCAACTGAAAAACTGCCGACGCGGAGAGTCGAAGCAGTTCGGTTACGGCTCTATTCTGCTTCCGTTGATGTTCGAGCGGGTGCCGGCCCTACGTTTATAGACTATGGTGTTAGACCCGCCGCGCAATGCGCGGGAGACAAGGGCCACCAGGTGGGCCCGAGTCATGCCTCGCAGAGGCGGCGGACGATCAGTGTCCTGGGGTCTATGTTTCAGAGAGTGGCTAGAGAGCCAGGTCATCTTCGTCGAGGACTGGCCGTATGCCGGTATCAACTTCCGAGGAGACCCGGATATGCCGCTGCCTGCGGGAGAGCAGTGGGATGACGGAGGTATGACACTTGATTTGTTTCATTTTTGTTTATATGATGTTTTTGTATTTTTTGATGTACATGTTCTGATATATGCTCTTACTGTGCAGATGTCGGTCCTGCTAAACCTCTTGGCCTAGCTCCAGAGGCTCGGAGGGTAGATCAGGGCGCTGATGCCTTGGCTTTGGCTCCTGTGGGAGGTGACCAGGTAGAGACCGTGATCCGCAACCTGGAGGGGTTGCTAGCAGGGATCCCTAATTACCAGGGCATCGAGGAGGTACCGATAGCCGCACAGGTTCATACAGTGGGCGTGGAGCCCAGGATGCACCGCTTGTTGAGGCGGGTGGCACGAGCAGCGGCCGCCTACAGAGCGAGGGACCCACCACAGTAGTCGCCTAGGCTTTATTTCCACTGTTGTCACTTTTGAGAGACATATGTCTCAGATGTACTGAGAACACTTTGAGACACATACATTTATTTTTGAGCGCCTTAGTGCACCACCCGATATATATATATACATGGATGTTTTATTGTATATTATGCTTCTTATGTTTATGGGTTTACATGTTTCGCAAATGTCTGTCTAATACATAGTTAGCTAATGCATCAGTTACAGCATTAAGTCTTCTTGGAATGTGATGATAAGTAATGTAATCAAAATTTCTTTCCAATAACTTAACACGTAAATACAACCTTAATATGCGATGGTCTCTCACGGAATATTGCCCATTGAGTTGGTGAACTACAAGTTGCGAATCTAGATTTACGAGCAATGAGCGGATTCCGAGGTTGGTCGCCTCGGCCAATAGTTCAATCACTGCGCTATATTCAGCTACATTGTTGGTCGTGCACCCTAGACACACGCCTTGAATGTCTACCAACTCACCATGAGGATCGTAGATCACCCATGCCGCAGATGACAGGTTACGAGTACTGCGGGAAGCACCATCAGCGAAACCAACGTAAGGAGATCCAGACATCTGTTCAGAAGCAGAAGACACAATAAGCAGCAATCATGCCGGCTCACTAAGACAAAAATCAAACACACACGCACACACACAAAACACACTAAAAAGGCATATGCATGTAAAAAATGGAAGAGTGCCTGGACTCAGGCATAATATTTTTTAAGATATAGCCCATTACGGGGCCGGTCCAGGGGATTGCCTTCGTAATCAATCAACTCGTAGGCTCCTTTTTGCAAAACTCTTTTTACAATATAGGGCCCGTGCCACATTGGCTCGAGTTTACCTGCTCCTAGTTTGTCACTAGCTTGATCGTAGAGCAGGACCAAATCACCCTCGGCGAAAGAGCGTGGACTAACGGAATTGTCGAAGTGAGTTTTCACTCGCTTCTTTTGAGCTTCTATAGCAAGGGAGGCTAGGCGACGAGTCTCATCTAGCCTTTCCAGGTAGAGAAGTCGTTCTTCCGCAGGGGTAGTTTCGGGAAGTAACTCGACGGCTAATTTTAGCGAAGGAATTTCACACTCAATTGGAAGGGTTGCCTCCAGCGCATATACTAATTGGAAAGGAGTGAAGCCGGTGGCATCCTTCACCGAGGTCCGGTAGGCCCACAATGCGGAAAACAACATCAAATGCCAATTCGACTTATGCATGCCGACAGTTTTCTGAAGCATCGTGACCAAGACTTTGTTCACGGCTTCAACCTGACCGTTGGCCTGAGGATAGTATGGAGATGAACTATCATGCCTAAGTCCAAGTTGGTTTGTTAATTCGACCATCATGTGATTACGGAAGTGTTTTCCGTGATCGGTGAAAATGGCTTGTGGGACTCCAAACCGAGCAATAACATGATTGAAAATAAACTGCGCCGCCGTGTGACCATCTTCAGACAATGTAGGCATCGCCTCAGCCCACTTTGTAAAGTAATCGACAGCAACGATAATATAACCGTGCCCCCCGGCCGAGCGAGGGTTACATGTCACATAATCGATGCCCCACTTAGCAAAGGGGCCAACGGTCACTACGGGGTGCAGAGGTGCAACGGGAGCACGCATCTTCCTCTGGTGGATCTGGCATTCGTGGCATGAGCGGACTGCGAGAATGCAATCCTTAAAGATAGAAGGCCAGAAATAACCAGCGCGAAGGATTTTCTGTGCTGTAGCGTATCCAGACATATGACCGCCGCAAGCGCCGGAGTGGCAATCATTTAAAACTCTTTCTGCTTCTTCGAAGGTGAGACACCGACGAAGAACTGAATCAACCCCAAGACGGTATAGGGTGTCCCCAATTATGCGATAAGGCTGGGATTGGTGACGGATCCGCCGACGAGCATCTTTCGAAGTGTCGGGGCGGAAGGAGGACGTCTGTAAATAGACGATGATGTCCCCATACCATGGATCGAGGGTGCTGATCAGGAACAGAGTTTCATCTGGGATGGATTCCTCGATCTGCGAGGGAGCAGCGACGGATGGCAGAGAGCATAGCAATTCAACAAATACCAGTGATTTCTTGGACTTGGCTGCAGTAAATTCCAAGTCGAACTCTTGGAGGATGACGATCCACTTTGAGTATTTTCCCCCCAGTAATTGTCGTGAGAGAATATATGTCATGGGGTTGCAGTCTGAAATCACTATGGTAGTGCGCAACAGAATATAGTGGCGGAATCGTTGGACGGCGCAGACTGCGGCGAGGGCCAACTTCTCGACATAGGCATATCGAGTTTCCGTATCTAATAAGTTGCGACTAAGGTAGTAAATGACATGCTCGATGCCATGATCGTCGTCTTGGACCAGAACCATGCCGATAGTAGTATCAGCAGCAGCCAAATAGAGCGTATAATCACGGTGATAATTCGGAGGCTGCAACAAAGGGGCGGAGACTAGGAGTGTTTTTAGATGAGCAAACGACTCTTCGGCAGTGGCATCCCATCGGAATGGAGTGTCACGCTTTAGTAACCGGGTAAATCCCTTTGCTACTTCGGCATAATTTGGTATGAATCGTCTTAAGAAGTTTGCTTTTCCCTGCAAACTTTGTAATTGCCGCAAAGTTGCAGGTGGAGGAAGATTCAGGATCGCTTCGACTTTTAAAGGATCCAGTCGGATGCCTGCTCGGGAGACGATAAACCCGAGTAGTCGACCTGATTGTACGCAAAAGACACATTTATGCGGATTCAAACGAATATTGTAGTGTCTACAACGGAGAAAGATTTCGCGAAGGTGCGATGGATGGTCCGCACGTTTAGCTGAATGGGCCGGGAGGTCATCCAGATACGGCTGTACAATGTGTCTTATATCATGAAAAGCATATGACATTGCACGTTGGAAAGTAGCGCCGGCGTTTTTGAGACCGAAGGGGAGCTTCTTATAGGCAAAAGTACCCCAGGGACAGATGAAGGCGGTCTTGTGTTGGTCTGCCGGAGCGATGTTAATCTGGTTGTAGCCAGAAAAACCGTCCATGAACGAATAAATTTCACTACCCGCACATTCATCGATAAGTTGGTCGATAAAGGGAGTGGGGTAGTTGTCCTTTGGACATGCTCGGTTGATATCACGGTAGTCAACACAGACACGAATGGTGCCCTGCTTTTTATCAACAGGGACTATGTTTGAAACCCACTCTGTCAGAGGGATGGGATAGATGAATCCTGCTTTGAGAAGTTTTTCCACTTCTGCCTTAATGGCTGCCGCCTTGCGGGGGTGCACGGGGCGCAAACGCTGTCGGACAGGTTTGGCTCCGGGATACGTTGGTATCTCATGCACGACGATAGACGGATCAATGCCGGGCATTTCTTCATATGACCATGCGAAAACATCGCGAAATTCGCGAAAAAGGGCAATGTAGACCTGAATCTCCTCCGGAGTGCAAGTTACTCCAATAAGAATATTTTCGACGATCCCCGATTTGACAGAGATGTCGATCGATTGAGTTTGCGTAATGTTCCCTAAATTTCCTTCTGACGTTGAATAAGCTTGAATAGGCGTCTGAAGGGGTTGGGAAGGGAGACAAGAGGCAAACCGCGCGAGACACAGTATAGTTTCCTGAGAGGGTGGGAGAAAGGAAGAACGATGGTGGAGAGAGGGCCACGGTCGTTCGTCCAGAGACATTGTCTCTATAATTGCCTCGTCGGAAGGAAAGGTTTCCTTTAATGGATCCGAAGAGGGATGTTCTCCAACCCAAGGAGGAAAGTCATCTGAATCGAGCGCCCCACTCGGGACGGTGGGTTCTATATGAAAGGCCGATGCAGCAACGATTTCAACGTAGTTGAGCTCGGCATTGCTTCACCCCAAGGTTCTATCTAGTCGATGGACGGGAGGATCCAAGGGTCAGAACGAACCGAGATCATGGTGATCGAGGCGAAGTTGGAAGGTGGGAGGGAAAAAACGCCCATCAGGGCGGGTTCTTTAAAGAGCCCGGCTCCCACATTTTCATATGACATTGAGGTATGCTCAACGAAGGGTACGTTTCCCTCGGAAGAGGACGCGAAAAAGGAAAGTTGATCAACCGTGACTATTTTCCCTTGATGGGGAAAACGAATGACACGGAAGAGAGAGGAAGCTACAGCACGCATGGCGTACGTCCAGCTTCGACCCAGAAGAAGATTATATGTAAGACTAGCGTCTACAACTTCAACCTCAACTTCTACGGTCTTTCCTTCCAAGGTAATAGGTAGCCGTTGAAGGATACCATACGGACGAGATTCTCTCCCGTCGAACGCTTCCAAAGTCGTCGGGGACTGACTCAAGGTCGGGGACCCAATAGCTTTCCAACACGCAACCGACATAATGCAGGTTGAGGCGCCTTCATCAATAACTGTACGATGAATTGTTTTGGAGTTGATGATGACTTGTATCAAGAAAGCGATCTGGTGAGGCAGTCGCGGCACATGACTCTCGAGATCAAAGGTAATTAAATCCGAGTCTGCAGGGTCTATGCCACCGATGGCCGATAGCAGGGACTTCCTCTGAGGGGGGCAACTCTGAAGGACTTCCAATGCGGACATGGCAGACGGAGCCTGCGCTAAGTCTTCCACGATGCTATAGTGCTGGGCAGCACGAGCATTCGGGTTGTAGGAAGATTTTCGGAGTACCCCTTTGGGAGGGGGTCTGATTATCGTCTCAGTGCTTGGCCTCTCAATATGGAGTGGGCCGGAGCTGGACGGAGGAGCACTTGAGGAGGCCTCTGGCTCCTTCCCTGCAGACGAGGAGTAATCTTTAGTTCGAGTAGATATGTGAATCGGAATTGTTCCGGCCATGAAGACTTGGGAACCGAATGGGGAGGAAGAAGAAGGATCAGCAACCATCTGGGTTTGCTGAGAAGGAAATGGTTCTTTTAGAACAGCAGGGATTCCCGAAGTACCTTTTAATAACCGACTAACTTCGGCCCGCCTAGGGCAGTCCTTAGTATAGTGGTCTTCCTCACAAATGAGGCACGGGTACTTAGGCTTACGCTTCGTACCTTCTTCATCGGGGGATTTGGATGATCCTTGCTTGGGTTTATCAGATTTATTCTTCCCTTTCCCTTTTTCCTTTTTCTTCCCCTTCGAGGCTTTGCTGGTCGTAGAAGACTGAACCGCATTAACCTCTGAGGTATTTCCAGAAATAACAACACCCTGGGAAGAGTTCTCGTTCGGTGGACTAGGTTTCTGCTTCCCAGAGTTAGGAGATTTTTTGGAGGCCTGGGACACAGCGCCTATGACTCCATCAATGGATGGTTTAGGTGGAGCCTTAGATGTGCCGGGCCTGGGGGCGTCTGGCAAATAATCATACAGGGTACCTGACTGAGAGTAAACTAAGTCTAGGTACTGAGCTCGCGCGATTGCTTGCTCTTCAGTTACACATGCTCCCATGGCGATGTCCCTTGCTATCTGGGGGACGAAGGAGGTAGTGAACCAGTCGGTTAAGAGGAAGTCAGGTATCCAGAACTTGATCAATCTGCGACGTCTTCTCCATTCATGAATATGATCGGAGATATGCGTGGCAGTACTCTGTTTAAGAGACGTTAGGAGGTGAGTTCCAGTCTCATACCGAATGGGTAACTGAAAATGATTTAAGAATGCCATAGCCAATGAATTAAAGTCGTGAAACGACGCACGAGACAACTCAATATACCATTTTGCAGCGGAACCCGTGAGAGTCCTTTGAAACAGGCGAAGTCGGATTGAATCATCAAGCCATGAATTTGACGAACACCATAAGTGATACGTCATGACATGGGCTTGAGGGTCTTCACCGGCCTTCCCGTCGAATTTGGGACAGTCACTCGGGATTTTGGTTGGAACTGGCGGCCACTGCGGATCATGCAGAATAGGGTCATTGGTCAATTTTGACACATCGGGCAGTTCCAACGTGGCTAGAAATGGTAACTGAGGGTTAAATGACATCTGTGGTGGATACGAGGTGGAACCAGAATTCCACCCAGTTCCAGGTTGCCCCCACTGTCCTTGTCCCGAAGGACCAGGGCCATAAGGGCCTTGCCCGTAAGGGTTTTGCCCGTAGGGATTATTTCCGGAACCGGATTGCTGGTTCTGCCCCCCAGCGCCCCATTGGTTACCATACTGACCGGCAGGTTGTTGATAATTCGGCGGAGGATTACCCTGCGGTTGTTGGTAATTTTGATAAGGGATATACGGATTTTGTCCCTGGGGCTGCTGGTACCCGTACTGAGCCTGCGAAACAGGCGGCACTTGGTATCCACCAGAATGCATAGGTTGGGAATAGTACCCACCTGCATATGGAGGCGGGGCCTGAGGCCTGCCTTGGTACGGAGGTCGGGATTGGTACCCGCCTGGGTACGGAGGTCGGGATTGGTACCCGCCCGAGTAAGGAGGTTGGGATTGATGCCCACCTGGGTACGGGGGTCGGGATTGATACCCGCCTTGATACTGATGCTGGGATTGGAACCCACCTGAAAAAGGAGGTCGGGATTGGTACCCGCCTGCATTCTGTGCCGTCTGGCCAGAAGGTCGTCCTGGTTGGATCGGGGGTGGTCTCTGTTGCCCAGCAGATTGTGCTTGCTGGGTGAGAGGTGGCCCTTGTGCAACCGAGGTTTGCCCTTGGTGACCAGAGGGTTGCTGGGTGGAAGGGCGGCCTTGCTGAACGTAAGGCTGGCCCGACTGCCCAGAAGGGTTTCCTTGTTGGTTCACGGGTTGTCCTTGTTGCCCCTGAGGTTGTGCCTGGTTCCCGTAGGGCTGCCCTGAAGGGTGGCCTTGTTGGGTACCTGGTTGACCTTGCTGGGCATTAGGTTGTCCCGGATTTCCTAAAGGTTGCCCAAAATAGGAGAATTCCGGACCACTAGAGACCCAAGGTTGTCCTTGATGAGGTTGTCCTTGCGGGCCTCCTTGCTGACCAGGAAAATTTTGACCCATAAACTGCTGCCCATAATCAGGCCCATAATAAGGTTGTTGGTCCTGGTAAGGTGGTCCTTGTTGTCCATAACCTGGGTGGTATATACCGCCACCATATCCGGTGGTGCCCCAATCCACGTTCAAAGGAACGGAAATTTCATCAAAAGGAGTTTGAGGCAGAGAGGTGTACAAGAAGTGATTTTCAGCGTCATAGTACGGACCTTGATTCTCCAGGTATTGGACATTGCGCAAGTAGTCAAAATATGCTTCTTCTTCTGTCATGAATTCGGAAGCAGGGGGAGCACCACTTGCAGGGTGTACAA
Source organism: Pinus taeda (assembly GCA_000404065.3). Lineage (NCBI taxonomy): Eukaryota > Viridiplantae > Streptophyta > Pinopsida > Pinales > Pinaceae > Pinus > Pinus taeda. The sequence goes on from APFE031071352.1 coordinate 16,489, forward strand.
CTCTAGAAGAGGAAGACGGTTCTCCATGTTCTGGTGGAGGGCCTCGAGATGGGCCTCCTGTAGAAACGGCAGCGGATGTGGCTGCGACCGTACTCACAACTGGAGTTGACACGGCGACACAAACGGTCGGGTTGGTGGGGACCGTCGTAACGACAGTCTGAAGGTTTTGGGAAATAACAGTTCCTGTGGTAGGGACTATATTACGACTCTCATTAAAGATACGTCGAGCATCACTTAACGACCTGTAATTCCTTGGCACCGCCCGTCCGGAGGACGTGATGACATAAGGTATAGAGGTCTCGAGGGGTAAAATAGGAGATGTTGCTTGGATGGGAATTTCGATATCCGACATAACAGACGGACTACTAGACACCGGAGAACCCATATCGGATGAAGCCATGAAGGATGGAGTGCCGACAGGGGTGGCAGGATGAGACTCGTCAGAAGGTTCCCAAACAGGGTTGAAAAAATATTCGTAAAATTCGTCTCCTGGAGCTCGAGAGTTCAATGGCAATATGCTCGGAACGATGGGAAGAGCGCCACAAAACGGAGACTGGGGGGCAACAGAAGAAGGGGACCCTTGACTCGGAGTCGACGGATCTGCCAGGATGTCCCAACGAAGATCCCAAAGAGGCTAACGGCAATCCTACTCAAACTATTCGCACACAAGATTAACCGGGAAATATTATCGTGGCCAAATTAATTTTAAGACAAAGGAACAAAACTTGACCTTCTCATGTTTTAAGAGTCGAGAGAAGGACGAAAAGATGACTCTATCTCCTTCGAATGTTTAATGAGCACGAAGTGACAAGACGCTCACTGGCACCTTTTCTGTTAGACAGTCTGAAAAGGATCAAAAGCTGACTACTCTGGAAGTTCTAGGCAAAAGGTTTACAAGCAACCCGTAAACTGCTTATACTCGTCGTATCAGTCAATCTCCCAGAATTGCTTGGTCGGTTGCGTTACGGTTTACAGCGGCGAACTGGTTTCCTGGATAAAGGTTGCAAGCCTAATGAGCTCCCCTATATACTCGACGGTACGTCGGGAGCCATCCGTATAGCACTTATCGTTTTCACCTTGGAGGAATATCACCCAACCATCGACGGTAAGCACTAGGGTTAAGGCGCGAACACGTCTCATAGCCTAGACCTCTAAATGTCTCTCGTTAGGTCCAATGCGTTTTTTATGTAAATTTGGTTAATTTACAGTTGATCTTGATTAGTTTTGAGTTTGAGGTCTACGTATAATCTCTCGAAACACCTAAATGCAACTAATGCCAAAGAATATCATTTCGTTCGATGAATTCTAGCTAATAAGAGTTAAGGATTCTTCAAACAAACAAAACGAACTCAAGCAAGCACGCAACCTAATGCAACTAATAGTAAGGAAAGGAAACTTTTTCTTTTGAGAAATACGAGACAATGAAATGCTCTTTTTCTTTTCCAACCATCAAAGCAAAAGACACTAGTTTGCTCTATTTTCCAATGACATAAAAGTTCTTTTCAATCGAATTTAGAGAGATAGCTAAGCTAAGCGAACATTAAGTCACCCAATGCACACAAGACAATTCCCAAATCCTTGAAACCGGTTCCCTAGATCAAAAGGAAACAAAGGTTTACGAGCTATCGTAATCTGAGCTCAACAAGACAATGAGGAATTCAATGGAGGAAAGCAAACTGCTTGGAACACAATCAATCACTCTCAACAATTGCCAAACAAAAATGGGAACAAAAACGAAGTTGACTGGCCAACTAAGAACACCAAATCTCGGACGGGAGGCTAGACACACTTGACCACTAGATGCCCTAGGGTTTTAGTGCGACACTAATGAAAATAAGCAAACACCCGAAGGATGCGAGTTCACAACCAGACGAACGACGGTTTGACACACTTCAGCAATCGCTAAAAGTCGAGACAGAACATAAACCAAGCAATAAGAGCAAAAGAAGGGCTTTTCACAAACTGAAAACAAGTAATAAACGAGCACTCGTGGAACAAAGTCTCGCAAGCAATCAAGCTACAGTTCAAACAAAGCTATTAAGCCAAAAACCAAGTAGCAAAAGCAGGAGAAAGTCAAAACCAAGAGGTTCAGCAGGTCAATTTGGACAAAAAAGTCTTTTACAGGATCAGCGCGGGTGACCCTATAGCAACAAAGCGATGACGGATAGATGCCTATAGCAACTTTGCGGTGTCAGCGCGGAAGGACACGAATAAAGCGCGCTGGCTCGAAAAACCAGGTCAGCGCGGTTAAATGAACACACAGACGCGATGACAGAGACAGCAAAGAAGGGAGGTCGCGATGTCAGCGCAACTGTTTTAAAATAAAACGCGCTGAGGCTGAAAAGCAAATAAATTTGAACAAAAATTTCCAAACCAAAGCAACAGGTTTTCAAAGCAATTAAGATAGTCCCTAGGACGAGCCCAGAAACTAGTCAACAGCAAGACAATCTCCAAACTTTCAACAAAGGAGGAACAATCAAAGCAAAGGTGACACACAAAAGACAGGCCAGCTCCCCAGTGGAGTCGCCAAATTGTTGTATAGGTAAATCCCCTCTACGGATAGAGGCGATCCCTACTAGCCCAACAGGGGTCTAGCAACAATCGAACAATGCTACACCGCAGGCTCCTAGTTGTATTTAACAAGTAGGTAAGACTAACTTACTTGGATTCCAACGCTTGCTTGTTGAAGAGACGTTCCTCTCGCTCCTTCGCTACAGCCGATCACAATTCCCCGCTATCCTCGCGGATGAACACCTGCACAAGCAAAAGAGAGCAAACAAGAGCGTAAAATCTAATAAAAACAACTATGTATCGGTCAGGAAAGATACAATTTACATCAACCATTCATTGAACACATGTAAATGGAACCATAAGAGTAGTCATCTATCTTTATTGACAAAAGTAGAGTAAGGTACAACCGATGTCCTGACGCTGCGTCCTTCCCTAGAGGGTCCAGCCAGCGTGTCTCCCAAGCATTCACCTTTGAACCAAAATCTCCCAAGCAAAAAGGTCTCTCTCTCACATACAAGGCTACTAACTTATGACCTTCTCTAGCTCAAAGCAATCCTCACACCACACCCTAAATGCCTACAAAGAGCAGCACTCAAATGCACTAAGAATTCCTTCAACAAAGTCTATATCTTCCAAACTAGCTGCTCATGGGCAATGGAGGAGGCTTATAAAGGAGAAGGAGTCTCCATGAATAGGCAAAGGATGAGCTTTCCCCCAAGATAAGTAGGTGGTCAGTCGAACAGACATGCCAGAGAAGGGATGGCGACCTCAACAATGCTAACAACCAGTTCTGGAGGGATCTGGAAGGCTGGTTGTTGGAACAAATTCGCCCAAACAGGATCAGCGCGGAAAACCCATGAACTGCCGCGCTGACATCGCCAACCGCTGTAGAAGAAGTCCGGTCAGCGCGAAAAGGATAAACAGAGGAGGCACTGTTCGTAAAAATGGGACCAGCGCGGAAAAGACGTGTGCTTCCGCGCTGGCAGCGCAACAGATACACTGTCCTCCGCCCGTCAGCGCGGTTATTTTAATAACAGTCGCGATGATCAATTTGACTTAGGCAAAGAGGGTTTTTAGCCATTTTGAGGAGCATGAGTATAGGTGAATGTGGTTTTATGGCACAGTAAAGGGACTGACATGATGGTAGTGACATTTTACTGT
>APFE031071356.1:0-21635 GCA_000404065.3 Pinus taeda
GGCACTCAGTGTGATACATATGCAAAACAAAATACATAGATATCAAGGTTCTAAATGGCTTCTAGATTCCAAAAACCATAAAGCGACAACCTACAACCTACAGGCTACACAAATAACTACATATCATCATATTCATCCCCACCTAATCGTGCCATTGTAAATAACTTGCTTAATGCCATGCATGTCAAAAGTGTAATATCATTGTACAATGCCATTGAAAGTTTTATAATGGAAATATATGCTCGCAATACCACATAAGAATGACACCCCTTGCACAGCTATATACATTTGTTCTGATCTGATCACTCATCGAGATTAGAAATCACAAGGGCTAGTGTGGAGTGGAGTTGTTGCTTAGGCTGTTAAAATCCATTATTTCTTATTAGATGAAGGAAAGGCAAGCTACTTGTTATTCGCCATGGGTATATAATTTAGGGTCCATGTAATGGGAAAAAAACCAAGTAGGAGCTTTATTAAGAAGTTAGAAAGTATGAGGAGGTTGTGGAGTTATATGAGGTATCTATGAGGAGGTTAATATTTGATGATTTGTATCTTCTGTAGACCCACGTATTCTTGAGTCATCAATGATGAAATTTAGATACAAAATTTTCTTTGTTACAAATGAACACTTTCCAGGGAAAGCATAGAACATATATTCCTAGAGAGTTTACAGAAATACTTGCCTAACATGGTAAAGGTGCTCTTATTAAGTGTCACTATAATAAATAAAGATGTCATCTGGGCTCAGTCATTGGGTTTGGTGAACTTGATTCTTTAAGCTCAAAATTTCCAAATTTTGTCTAATCCAAAATTTGTTAGATTAAAATTTGACATTGTTGAACCTCATGAAGAACTTGAATATGTGATAAAACTAGAGAAAATTCATCAAAATTCGTTGGAGTTTGATTGGGGTTTGACTCATGAATATAAAATAGTTGACATAAAGAAAGGTAAAATCTTAACAGACAACCCTAAACTCAATTTTCACTTCTACCAAGCTTCATTCGACATTTGAATCACGACTCTGGCCTCCAGACTCTTTTGCATTTGTGACTTGAAAAATTGATTGAGTTGAGTCTTGACTGCATCCTGCAAGTATACTTAATATCCCCCAAATTCGTGCCTACAAAATCTACCAAGTTGACACAAACCTGAGACCCTACCTGTTGGTGTCATGGTGTGGGCATAAGTTTGAATCGATTGTGGAACATTGCCGAGTTTGTTGACTAAACTAGAACAATGACAAATGTCATATATAATACCAGTTACCTACCTATGCAGTGACCTTATTCAAGTTGATCCACTTATTGCTACTTCAACACCACCAAGGCCTTAATACCTAAGTCCTACAAATTAGGTATGGAAGTGGAAACAACCTCCAACAAAGTACATTTATTCACAAACCCTACAAACCCTAGATTTGAAATACATTCCTGTAGTTGGTTAGGGTTCCCTAACTAGTTTCTTAAGGGATTTGGAGGCCAACTGGACATCTTGGTCTTGTAATTGATCCATACAATTAGAAATATTTTAGTGGTTGACTGCATGTTTGAAGAGGAAAAATGAGAGAAATGAGGAGTACACGAGACATGAGATTTTGGTATTTTTGCATGAGCACTTTGTTCGAAAATGTGCACAACATGGATGATGAGAGAAAATCCCGTAGTCTCGCTAACAACGTCAAGATGAAGAGGGATAAATATGGCTTCTACGACTTCTGGAAATCTCCATGCTACTCTCCAATTTTCCCTTTGGTTATGGGCTCCCCTCTGTTGAATCAAATTGAGCGAGTCGCATGAATAGGAAATCCACCCTTTGGTAATGGGCTCCCCTCAGTCAATTGAGTGAGTAGAAAGAATAGTAAATCCAAAGGGGTATGGGAAATTTGTGTGTATATGAAAAAGATATAGTTTCACTATAGGAAAATACATTTAGATGATTTGAAACAAAACAAAATTTTTTATCATGCAAAATATATAAAGGGAGCTAGAATTGGTTCTCATTTATATAAAGGGGTTAGAGTTACAATCGGTTTTTATTTAAAAGAATTAGATTAAAAAAAATTATTAAACAATTATAGGAGAAAATATTTAGACGACTTGAAAAATGCTTGAAATAAAACAATTTTCATGATGCAAAAAATATAAAGGGGGTTAGAGTTACAACTAGTTTTGATTTACAAGAATTAGATTATTTCCAGTTGTATTTTTTATATCCATTATTATTATAAAAAATGTTAATGCATATTTAATATTAAGATAATATGCACAAATCATTAAACAACTATAGGAAAATACATGTAGATGACTTGAAAAAGAGTTTGAAATAATAAATTTTGATCGTGCAAAATTTAGGAAGGGTGTTAAAGTTACAATTCGTTTTCATTTAGAAGAATCAGATTTTTTCTAATTCCATTTTTTATATCCATTATTATTATGGCAAAGGTTAATGAATATTTAATATTAAGATAAAACGCACAAATTATTAAACAAATATAGGAAAATACATTTAGATGAACTGGAAAAGAGTTTGAAACAAAAAAAAAAAAATGATCATGCAAAATATATAAAGGGTGTTAGAGTTACAATTGGTTCTCATTTAGAAGAATTAGATTTTTTTCCAGTTGCACCTTTTTATATTCATTACTATTACGGAAAACGTTAATGCATATTTGCTATTAAGATTTCTATATAGGGAGTGAAAATATTATTAGGAGGATATATTAAGTTTGGGGTGACATAAGATGCATAAGCATCAATAAAGAAAATATATGGAATATCACATAGTAGTGTGGGAGATCACGTTGGGAAGAGGATATTTTGACAAAGGGCGTTGTGCTTATTGTTTGGGATCATCTTCATTAATGGTTCCTCTAGGGGATCTTAATAATATCTTCACCTATGGAATGGTAAGTTGATATTTTTAGCACAATACAAACTAGATAAAGCGATGAGTGACATTGATTTTCATCCTCTATAGTTCATGTAATATATCACAAAAAAGGCCCTTTGCATGTCCATCCACTCCTCTAATGATTTTGCATAGAAAAACATAAAATATAGTCTATGCTGAGATACATGTTTCACCATATCATAGGAGAAACTCATAAGAAAATGAGGGTATAAGGCAGAGATCTCACACCAAGTCCAAGGTTAGTCAATTTCATGGTCTCTCATTTGGATTCCATTTCCATTCCTAAATTGCATGTTCATATTAATAAATGACAACCAATAAACTAATGTGATAATGTATTTGGAATTTCCTTGAAAAAAAAATAACTTCTTGTTTGACCCCTTTCCGTAGTGAAAGTAGGTTTTTCACTAAACTATATTTCTAAACTAAATTTATTTCTAAACTAGATCATGTTGGAATGAAGATACTTTGGACAAAGGGTGTTGTGCTTATTATTTGGGATCATCTTCATTAATGGTTCCTCTAGGGGGTCGTAATAATATCTTCACCTATGGAATGGTATGTTGATAGTTTTAGCACAAGAGAAACTAGATAAAGTAATGAGTGAAATTGATTTTCATCATGTATAATTCATGTAATATATCACAAAAAAGGCCCTTTGCATGTCCACCCACTTCTCTAATGATTTTGCATAGAAAATGGAATGGTATGTTGATATTTTTAGGACAAGACAAACTAGATAAAGCGATGAGTGACATTGATTTTCATCATCTATAGTTCATGTAATATATCATAGAAAGGCTCCTTGCATGTCCATACCATAGGAGAAACTCCTAAGAAAGTGACAGAATAAGGTAGAGATCTCACACCAAGTCCAAGGTTTGTTAATTTCATGGTCTGTCATTTGGATGTCATTTCCATTCCTCAATTGCATGCTCATATTAATAAATGCCAACCAATAAACTAATGTAATAATGTATTTGGAATTTCGTTGCACAAATAATAACTTTTTTTTGACACCTTTCCGTAGTGAAAGTAGATTTCTTTCTCTAAACTAGATTTCTAAACTAATTTTCTTTCTAAAATAGCTTTCTTTCTCTAAATAAGGGGAAGGAAACGTTTCTTTGAATCCTAACACACCAATAAGATTAGCATTGAGGGACAATCTCAGAAACATCTAATTGCAAAAAAGATAAATCATTTCACATTACTCTCCAGGTTCATTTAGTGTCGATATGAGCTTGGAGGAGTTGGAGAAAATATTCCCTTTAGAGAACTAGTGATCCTAGCCCTCCTAGGGATTCTAAAATCCAGACATAGCTATTGGCACTTTGTAATTGGAAGGGAAAAATTACCAAATTGGGGGAGACTTCGGTCTGATTTGGTGTAGGAAGAAATTCAATGGAATACTAGAGATGGAATAACATCCAAATCTGAGGAGGAAGATAATTTTGCCTTGGTTGGAAATAGAAATAAGAGCAAGGGAAAGAAGGCCCAAATAAAACCAGAGACGAGTCAGAAAAAAGGCAAGAAGAAGGACTTGAGCAGGAAAAAAGGTTTTCATTGCCATGAATTTGGGCACTATGCAGGAAAGTGTTCACACAAGAAGTGTAAGAAGAAGCCTTCACGAGGAGCAAGAAGTGAAGTGCTTGCCTCAAAATTCGAATTAGGCTTCGCCTTGATTGCATGTATGGACACCACTATAATGGGGAGTTCATGGTATCTATATTCAGATGCCTTGTTCCATATGACATGATGTAAAGAATTATTTAGTAGCCTAGATGAGAAGGATCTCCAGATGCACATAGAAATTGGGGATGATGGGTGGTACAATACCAAAGGAATTGGTATGGTAACCTTTAAGAGGGAGTCAGACTCCCATATTCATCTAAAAGATGTCATGTATGTACTTGGAATGGAGAGGAACTTGCTCTCTATAGCTATATTGGAGGATCATGGCTATGATATTGTTTTCTCTAAGGCGAAATCCTTTTTGAGACATGTAGCTACTGGGAAAGTGAAACTTATTAGCTCATTATCACTCGTAGCTCTTTTTTGGAGCAAGACCTCATAACTATTTAAAACATTCTTTTTCGCATTTAACGCATCTTCACATTTCTACTCTTTTCCTTAGATTGTGATTACAACCATGGATTGTCAAATACTTCATCATTTGTTCTCTTCCCTAATCGTGTCGATCTTCCTTTAAAGTTTGTTGCATCTTTTTCTTTTATTTTTCTATATATTACTTCCTACCAACAGGCCATGTCCTGAAGGCTAATTTTATTTCCCTCAACTAACCTTATCCAATCATTAATTACATGATTAATTTCAATGCTTCCTATAGTAAAAATGCAAATGTTCTTGCAAAAATGTCCTTGAATTTGCAACTGGACCATCTTGACATAATATCTTCAAAGCATAAGTATGTTTCTCATCACCATCCACCAAATGGTTCTCAGACCGATGAACCTACCTCATCAGGTAATCAAAAAATATATTATCTTCATTGTCGCTTAAGCAAGAAGAACATATTCCCCATTCCTTTTTTCACTCCATAATGGTGACCTTGAAGTTGTTTCGATGAGAATCGAAACCACGACCTCACATCGTCTATAGTTTTGAACTCATCTTCCTAGAGAAGGTAGTCACACTTTCACACTTAGACTCTTTGGATATCCTTTCATGCCTAACCCCACACTCAGTGCCTATTGTGGACAATATGATGTTAGAATTATTTGAGGACCATATAGGTGAATAGATCACATACTAATTGTGTGATGAGGTGCATTTTCAGCCTTAGTATAGGCATGCCAAAGAGGAATTTGGATTGAGCACAAATATCAGAAATGTTGACACCCAATCTTTGGGATTAGGGAAGCTTATGTAAATATTCTAAATTGCAAAAAATAAAGGAAGATAGAAGACAAATAGACATTGGGAGATGAAATCAAATAGTCTCCCTCTCCTTGTATATATTCATATTATCTTTTAATGCCAAACACAATTTGATTCAAAGTTACAAACCTGACCTGACATGGTAAGAGAGAAACAGGTGCCAATTCAACTCTCTCCTCTTGTAACTCATATTCATTGACATATTCCCTACCATTGTTTCCTTAATAAGGCTGAAAACAAAAAATGTTGTCATTGAAGGCCTTAAGATGGATCTTAAGGCTTTTCTATGGAAATTTTCAAGGTGGGAGAAGTAGTAAAAATGACACATAAAGTTGATTGCTCCAAATATTCCACTCTAAAATATGGTTGGAAAATAATAATTGATACAACCACAATTATTTATACTTTCCTCTTAGATCATATCTAATAACATATGAAAAAATTTATTTACCTGGAAAATCTAATTAAAAGGCCTGCTCACATTGCTTAGCAAAACATAATATGCCATCCTCGAAATCCTCCACCTCCTCAAGTTAAAAAATAATATTAGGGGAAGGAAAAATTACTTTGAATCCTAACACACCAATAGGACTTTTGCTACTTGTTTTATCAAGAAATATAATTCTATTAATGAAACAAGATGACTATGTAATCAACAAATGTTAACGCTCAAAATAGTTTTGTGAAAAATTTCCATCACCTAAGGAGATCATATAGACAAAGGAGATACTAAAGAAGGAGATACCAAAGATGAGGCTCCAATAATAGGTACAACTTAACCTCCACCCATCAATATCTCATTCTAGTAGTTTGATTTAATTTGATTGTCCCTCTTTAATGCATCCATCACTATAACACATGACCCCTTGAAGCCAAATATTTTCATATATTGAAAAGGCTTGGTTGATCCAATCCCTCTACTCTAGTACTTCTCACATGGATACATTGTCAATATATTGTGTGTAAACTTAAGATAATTTGTGATCCAATTTTTTGTATCATGAATTAAATATTCCCATCCATTCTCTACTTTATTTTGTATAAACATGAGAAGGAGACATGAAAACTTGACTTACTAGTGACGTGACTTCTAAATAGTCCACAACATCATAAGATGATCCACATTAACATCACTAACAGTGAACCCATATTAAATAGTTATCAACTTATTAATTCATTATATAGTTTAATATATGTTATTTTCTAAATAAACCATGGTTGATAATAATTTTGTTAACAACAACAAAAAATATTATTTAATAGAATATGTTTGTATGTTTTTTCGTTAGTAAAAACAAAGTTGACCAGATTTCTATTCGATTTGAAAAAAATACACATAATAGATACTTATAGCATTCACAAGGAATTGAGTTCATTATATTCTCATTACAAATTTCTATCTCATTATTTAAAATTCCAGCAAAAAAATTAAGAAGTCCACAACCCTTTATAAAATGGAGTGTAAATGTCTAGTATTTTAAATATTTATAATTAAGTTATACCATGAAAAAAGTTTAATTACTTCCAATAAGGAAATGATGTACTCTATTGTCACATAGAATAGAGTACTCTCACAAAGGTCTATGCAAATATGACATTCTATTCACTCAACATTCATTATTTCAAAAAACCATTTGGAGTTCTACTCTTCACCTAGCCATAGACATTATTGCTCTAGATATTTCAAAAACAAGTCACGTGTGAGCCATCAATCCATTACTATGTTATCTCTTCTTAGCATTGTCCTCAATTACACAAGAAAAAGTGATGTCATCTTCTCCTTCTTCTCCCTTATATATAATACATTGATGGTAAGGAACCCAACACCTATGGTCCACCTATCATTATATAATTATTCCTTTGTCTTAAAATTTTCCATTCACATAACCCTACATTATATATTATTCTTTCTTTGCCTTCAATTTTGTAATAGTCAATATAATAATTAATTAGTAAAATTTATAATTGTTACAAATTTCAAATTTATGAATGGAATGTCAAAAAAATGTATCATGTAGATATTGAACATTGCATATCTTAAATCAATATAGAATTTGCATATCTTTAAAAATTTCACCACTAAAAGTTGCACCAATGTTCGTTTTGCACATACCAAACAAGATTTTAGAAGGAGATCAAAATGCTAGATGAACACCACTAGTGTATAACTTTAATTTGAAAATCCCAAAAACCCAACTTTCCCACTCAATAAGAAAACAATAGATAGGAAATGCATGTGAAAATGTTGAAAAGCATAACCACTTGGTTCTTTCTCATATAACTTTTCTTGATGAATGGAAATAGTGTATTCCTTTGTAGAAAAGTATGAGCTTTGAAATGGTCCATGATAATTGCATATTATTGGGGCTTAGTTTTCAAGGCAAAGTCCAACGTTCACTCTAAACTAACTACGATCATCAATAACCACTTGGTGAATGCTAGTAGTCAACTAGTAAACCAACCACACTAGAATTTGAAACCGAATAGGTCAAAATCAAAATTAAGTATGTCAACGCAAAAGTTCAATAAGAAATTGAACTTGGTTACTCATGCCTACTAGGGACATATTTCCATTAAATGAAATCATAACACAAGAAACAATACAAAAAAGTATAAGTGATCTGAATGATGACATTACCAAAGATGTAAATGAAGGACTGCGAAAATTATGGTGATCATGGGAATCTTAGATCTCGAAGACAACATCAAAAAATATTATCCACCCTCAAAAACCATCCCCATAACATTGAAGTTTGGTTCAAAACAAATTGTTGGTAGGCTATTAATGCTACCAACAAACATTCCCTCTCCAATTTCACAAGAAGCTCCTACTCAAGCTACCTCGTCGACTATGGTTATAGTAAGTTCTTGCAAATGTGTGAGCTACAAGAAATTAAAATTGCCTTCGAATCTCCACCAATATTAGGGAACTCAACGTCTTTGCATGCCCTAAATATTTTGGCTTGATTGATCAGTTAACTATATGATCACTAAGTTTAACTAAAGTCCTATCGCTTAAATGACCTTCCACTAGTTCCTCCAAAAGTTAGAACTAGTCCAATTAAAAACAACATGAGATAATTGACCTTTTTTGCTACAGATTAGCAATCAGATATGCATAACTGAACTCTAACTCCTCCAACTCAAATTTACTGAGTAAACTAGGTGACACAATCCATGTCACACAAGCATCATCCAAGTTGTCTATTGATGTGGAAATTCAATTTTTTTCAATGTAATCAAGGAAAAATCAAATTGAGAATTTCTTTCGCTATGAACTTGCCATTGTTCACATGTTAAGTTCATAAGGTTTTGGGTTGATATGGTTCTACGTGTTGTGTATATAAAGAATAGGTCTCCATCTCATGCTATCAAAAACAAAACTCCCTTTGAAATGTGGTATGGCCTCATTCCTTCGGTGAGGCATCTTAGGGTTTTTGGTTCCTCCTGTTATGCCTTCATTCCTAAGGAACAGATAAAAAAACTCAATGCAAGGAGTCACAAATGTATCTTATTTTGGTACTCATACCTCCAAAGAATAACATCTCTATGATGAAGTGAATAAGAAGTTTATAATATCTAGAGATGTTATCTTTCTTGAGTCTTTCAAGATTGACAATGTTGTTGAGTGGCAGTGTTAGGCCCCTATAATACTAGTGTGACCCCTTATTTTTATTAGTACAACCCCCTTATTATATTGATGTACCAATGTAATGCCCATATTTTTATTATTGTGCCCCATAGAAGCCCACTATTGTTATTATTGTGTCCTTACATTATTATTCTTATGTCGGCTCTGCTTATATTACGACCCCTTAGACTCCTATATATAGAAAGGAGGTCTTTTCACTTGTATCATCCAAGAATTGTTAATTTGTGTAATGTAAAGGAGGTTTCCTCCTTGAAGAGGCTTATTTATAAGGCGTTCATCTATATTTTCTATCTTTGTGTGAGCTGATTCATAACATTTGGTATCAGAGCTTTGGATTCTAGGGTTTCGCTGCTCCAAATTGGTCATCGTGGCATTTTTGCTATAACTATTTTTCTACGACATTTCAGAAGAAAAAAACTCAAGTCCTAATTTCATAGATTTTCGTGCTATATTTTTGGAGATATGATCTAAGGAAGTTGGTCTTTTTGCAGACTCCTGAATTACATTCCAAACTGGTGACCTAGACAAAATCGTCATAACTTTTGTTTTAAGCATCAGATTGAAATTTCGTAAAAAGTTACAGAAAAAGAATAGACTATAGTTTCCTATATGTATTTTTCAGATCCTACGGTTAACACTGACATGTGGCACTTCATACAATTTCGATCTTTTGAAAAGGCATATTTTCATAACACTTTCTTGGAGAATCTAAATTTGATCAAACTAGTGGCATTGGAAAGAGGATGTAAAGGGCTACTGTAGGTTGCAATTTTTAGAATTGGAAGAATCGAAATTACAGAGTTATATCCATTTCAATATCAAGCTCCTAAGATCAAGAAAAGGAAATATGAGGAAGTTTGATGGCAAGGATCCGATAAATTGGATACTTCAGATGGAGCAATATTTTGATCTACATGGTGTACCACTGTTACAAAAGGTATGTATTGCATCTTCATATTTAGAACCAGATCAATTTTATGGTATAAATGGTTTTGTTCTCGTAAACAACTTGTTACGTGGAGAATTTTCACGGAGGAAATGATAGCACATTATGAGGATACAAAGAGAAACACCTTCATTAGAGCAACACCACAACAATTGGAAAGAGTAAAAGGGCTTTGTTACATAGTGGAAAGTAAAATTATGGCAACAAGGAAGGCTACCCCTCACAACTATAAAGATGGAAGTGTTGTTTCTCCTAGTCTTCCACAACCTACAAGGGTTAAACCACAACAATTGGAAGAAAAAAAAGAAAAAGGACTTTGCTACAATTGTGATAGCAAATGGACGAAATTTCATAAGTGTGCTGAGAAGAAATTATTTTACATAGAGTATGAAGAGGAGGAAGAAAAGGATCAAGAAACATCAAAAGAAGAGGATATATGTCAGGACCCAACCCTAGAGAAAGAAGAAATGAATAAGACCATATCTTGTAAAGCATTGGCAAGAATTACTACTCCTCAAACTCTCAAGATAGGACATATCAAGAAGAAAAAGATGGAAGAAGTGAAACATCACATCAAGAAGGAATAAATGAATCCAAACGTATCTTGTATTTCATTGGTCAGAATTATCACTCCTCAAACTATCAAGATAGAAGGACATATCAAGAAGAAAAATGTTCAAGAAGTGAAAGATCACATCGAGCATCAAGAAATGAATCCGACCATATCTTGTAAAGGATTGGAAGAAATTACCACTCCCCAAACTCTAGAGATAAAAGGACATATCAAGAAGAAAATGGTTCAAGCAGTGAAATATCACATCGAGCATCAACAACAAGTTCTCCAACTTTTACAAGATAACGCCACTTCGGTGCAAAATCAAACGAAACAACAGGTAGATCAACATCATAGTGAAAAATGTTTTGATGTAGGTGATTGGGTATTTTTATTGCTACATCTCAAGCAAGCTATTTATGAGAAGGAAATGTTCGCAATACTACATGCACTTAAGAAATGGTGACCTTACCGAATGGGAAGACACTTCGAGGTAAAAATGGATCATGATAGTCTTAAATATTTTTTAGAACAACTATTATCTTTAGAAGAACAGAAAGAATATGTCACAAATATGTTGGGTTATGACTTTGTCATCATCTATAGAAAATCAAAGCAAAATTTTGTTGCAGATGCATTCTCAAGAAAGGATGAGGATGTGGAAGCATTGTTTTGCGCTATTTCTAGTATCCAACCAGATTGGATAAATGAAGCAAGGGATGAATGGAAGAAGGATGAAGAAGTATGGCCACTTATTCAAAAGTTGCATAATATCACAATTCAAGCAATATTTCTAGAAATTGAAGAGGAAGGAAAAATCATATTGGAACCTGGAGCAGTCACAGAAACAACAACCCAACAGCTATGAAATCGATCAATTTCAGAGTATCTCAACAAGTGGAAGAACTTACCCGCTGAAGATTCCACATTGGAGGACAAGAATTTTATACAGAAGCATCAATAACTACTCAAGCGTTGAGGACAACACGTTTTGAAGGAGAGGGGCATGTTAGGCCCCTATACTACTAGTGTAACCCCTTATTTTTATTAGTATAACCCCTTTATTATATTGATGTACCCATGTAGTTCCCATATTGTTACTATTGTGCCCCATAGAAGTCCAATATTGTTATTATTATGCCTTTACATTATATTGTTATGCCAACTCTGATTATATTATGACCCCTTAGACTCCTATATATAGAAAGGAGATCTTTTCATTTGTATCATCCAAGAATTGTTCATTTGTGTAATGTAAAGGAGGTTTCCCCCTCGAAGACACTTTTTCTAAGGCGTTCATCCATGTTTTTTATCTTTGTGTGAGCTGGTTTCATAATAGGAAACTTAATCGTTTGGATAGATTTGAACATACAAAGTATTTCAAAGAGTTTGATAGTGAGATTTCACATCTCCTTCCCTTAGCTCTATAATTTCTATGAAGAGAATTGAAGAAATTATATTGAAGGAAATTCCTTCCCCTGCTTTGTCAGGAAAGAGCTAAGAGACTACTAACAGCAGGTAGCCAAATCTAACAAGGAGTGAGGGTACATACAAGATACAAAACAAGGATTAATGTAAAGGAGTAAGGCAAAGGTGTGTACTGACTATATACATATGATCAAACATATTTCATCCAACTTAGGATGCCTTGCATCATGCCTGGTTAGTCATAAGATCATGTTGGTCACAACCTTTGTAGCTTAGATAAATAAGTGGTAATACTCTTCATCTTCTAAGCTATGTAATAAACCGGTGAAAGGGAGAAGAAAATGTAAAGGAAACACATGGAATGAATTTAAGTTCTTCCAACCATGCATTTCATTGAAGATAGAATGATACGACAATGATAAGCAATCTTTTAAGCTACACAAGAAGCTGTATTTCAAAACATGTGCTTTGTTTCCCATACGTAGCCTCCAAAGGGTTATGCATCAGATGGAGTCTTCATGTGGTACTGATATTCTATCATACCTTGGGTTTCGTGGTCTGCTTATTTTTCTCCTCATCTCCTTGAGAGTCATCTATCATGTCATCCTTCTTCATGGCCCCTGAGAGACATAATTGTGTAGTTTCAGCGGGCAGTGACTATTGTGGGATGAGGCCCTGGGAGGACACATTTACATAGTTTTAGGATGCAAGGCACTACTATAATATGAGGCCCTGCAAGGACACATCTACACAATTTCAAGATAGAAGCTAGACAGGGTAGTCAAGGGACAAAACTACACAGTTTATGGAGATAGTGGGTTCCAGTGGAGGGAAGGAGATTGGACGAAACCACTATGTAGTTTTGAATGTTAAGGGAATTTGCGATTTCTGTGCATTGCACAGTTCCAACAGGCAAGGTAAAATCTTGAGGGTTACATATGTGAAGTGCGTAGTTAAGGAAAGTTGGATGAGGATAGGTTTCTAAGGAAACTCTAAAATTTGGATAAGTGTGGGATCAATGTCGCTGATGTGAAAAATGATAAAAATTGACTATGATCACACACTTGAAAACTAAGGATACAACATAGACCATCTACAACATATAACACATACTTCCCTTAATGTGACAACCTTTGTGTCTGCTTACGACAAGTGCGGCTCCGATGATAGACTTTAGGAGGATAAAGGCAACACTTGTGTAGGAGTGTGTGAAATGAGTGTGAAACATGTCTATGTGGCAAGGATAACCCATTCTCATAAATATTCCCCCTTGAAGCAAAACAAACCTCCCTTTGCATGACAAGCAATAACCCCCATGCCCAAATATAACACATTCTATGTAAATATAAAAGCATGAATGACTCTTAAGCTCGAAAAGGGGAGCTTGAGATCATGAACTAACCAACAAGTGACTAAGGAATGATCGATCACAATATCCATAGTAGGCTCTTACTTTTAAGTGCAAGCCAAAATTTTGGAGGTTGTTGTAGCCACTACAATGGAGGATTCACTTTCTCGCTAGCTTCTTTTTCAACTAGTGTCTTGAATTCTACGAACATGGAGAATGTCTTATCTTTCTTCCACATGAATAAGATCCAACACTTTCGTGAGAAGTAATCAATAAAAATGACAAAATATTTGTGTCTGATAGTGGATGTTGTCGAGAAAGGTCGATAAACATGATAGTGGATCCTTTCTAGGACTGCATGTGCTTTGTTGTCCCGGTCATAGGTATATTTTATGTACTTCTACAACATACATCCTTTTTATACATCCTACTGCTTAAGTGCTCCTTTAGGGAGGCCAATGGTTATTTGTTGTATAATATTCGAGGTACCATGATGCAAATCTCCAATTATTTTGTGCCAAAGTTCATCGACATCTCGACCTGCACTTTCTTCGCCTTAGTGCTTAATGCAACACAGTCTTCCACATCTAGCTTATACAGTTTCTTAACACAAACCTCGATATGCTTCACCTATCCCGTGGCTATGTGTCTGAGGAATGCTTTTCCTTTGATGAGTATCACTTCACAACCATGGTCTTCCAAAACTGCAACAAAGATGAGATTTTTATTTAGGCCTAGAACAAACATGACATCCTTGTGCTTAAGAGGGGAGCCTAACTCTATCTGAAAGATGACTGTACCAATATGAGACACATTGTACCTTTTTTCATCCCCTAGCTTAATGTGCATCTAGATATCTTTCTCCTCCAAGTCACTGAAAAAATATTTACACCTTGTCATGTGGAACGATGTACTTGAGTCCAAGTAACACACGCTCCCCATCATTGTGTTGGACATGTATACGATAAGGGTTAAGTCAAGATTGAACTATGAAGCCAAGGTTTAACATGTTGCTCCTCCTAAGGTCTTCCTCCTTGCATTTTTGTGTGGACACTTCATGGCATAGTGCCTTCATGGCAATGGAACCATTTAATTTTTGACAGATCTTTCCTCTTCCCCCCTTGACTGGATTCTAGTTTGGTTTGAGATTTATTCCCTTTTCCCTTCTTTCCCTTTCAAGCCAATCCAAAGTTTTCTTTATCCTCACCCTTGGATGAGGTCCCATCTCTAGTATTCCACGTTATTTCTTACTATACCAAATCAGACCATAAGTGTTCCCAATTTAATAGTTTCTCCCTTCCATTCACTGAATCTTGATAGTTATACCAGCTCTTGGGAAGGCCTAGAAGGGATAGGCTTACCAAGTCATCCTTTGAAACAATAACACCAACTGTTGCAAGCTCATAATTAACTTGTGTGAACCTACTCAGATACTGCGGGATAGTGTCATTTTTCTACAACTTGATATTTCAAAGTTTATCCTTCAGCTGCACCTTCCTATGGTCACTACTATTCTGGAGTAGATTTGTCATTGTCTGCCACATTGCATAAGTATTTTCTTTCCCATGGAGATTGGTGACAATGTGGTCTCTTACTCCCTCCAATATGTCTCGCCCATACTCCCTCTAATATTATTCTCCTCGCCTTGGTTACATCTTTATTCCACTAAGCAAGGTTTTCGGCATCATATTTCACTAGTTTTGCAACATCTCCCTCAATGTATACATCCTCCATGTGATTCTTCCATGGGATGAAATTACAGTTGCATTCCAAGGCATAATCTAGCCTCAACTCATTGAAGGTAATCCTCTCAGCTCTGAAGAGATCCTGCTACACTAAACTGCAAATTTGAACCTCTTGAGAAACAAATTTCAAAATCCTGCTCTAATGTGAATCTTTCTCTAATGCCATGTAGAAATTATGGTGTAGATTTTCAACTTCTCATGAAGTTTTAATCAAAATTACAAGACAAAAACCTAGTCTACTACCCTATGGAAGTTAATTCCCAACTTAGAACAAAAATTTCAGACATGCAACAACAAATAACAAACATGCACACTATATCTTTCTTGGGGAAAGGAATCTGGTAAAAACCCTAATGTATGCTTGCATTAATATGATGAACATAGATGTATTACAATTGCTTTGCTCAACTAGCACAACTTGGTAGTGAATAACCTCTCTCTCTACTCCTTGAGAAGCTCTGACCCAAACTTTATCAATTTATGCCTTTTCTTGGGCCCCTATTTCCTTGCGCAATTCCTCGAGAAATTATTCCCCTATTATTTAGGAAATTTTCCAGAATGGATTGCTCAATTCCCAAGGTTGATCATCTGATTGCATGCAACACTTGTACACTCAAGACTAGTCTACAACTGATGTTACAATGCCTTGGAATCTCCACCACAACCAAGGAACTCGAATTCTTTTCATGCACTAGTTATTTTGGGATGATTGATCAGTTAACTAGATGATCAGTGAGTTTGACTAAAGTCCCACTACACAACTGTCCTTCCACGAGTTCCTCCAACAATTATAACTAGTTTACTTGATACAACTCGAGATAACTGAGTTTTATTGATACAAATTAGCAATCACCAATACTTAACTAAACTATAACTCCTCCAACTTGAATTTACTCAGTAAAGTGGGTGACACAAGGCATGTCACACAAGTTAATTGCATCCAAGTTGTATGTTGATGTGGAAATTCATTTTTTCTCAATTTAATGAATGAAAAATCAAATTAAGAATTTATTGCTGCATTTTTCAACAATCCTTTAGGTGAATCTAATCGATGTTTTCGATGACAGTCAAGAGTTCCAGCACAATAATGTGTTTATAATAGCAACCAACAAATAGAAGTAGCATTCAAAATAAATATAATACTCAAGAAACAAATATTAAAACAAAATTGATGGAGACTCTGAAAAGTACTCCGACTATGATATTTCTTAACCACGTTAAGCAAAAGTTCCTCCATCACTCCTCTCATGAAGCACAACTCTGTTGTCAGCCCCCATCACCCTAAATCCCATTAGCTTTTATTGACCTCCATCACTCCACTTCCTGAAGAACCCATCAACAACGTAAAGGCAGACCCCTAATCATTTACCTTTACCTTTTTTTACTAGTGCCTCATATTGAAAATTTGAAGACAAAATATTTCGTTTCTCTTAAAAATTTGTCTTAAAATCCCCCTCTGTGTAGCAGTGACGAATGCAAAGATAGACAAGTTGTCTCTAATCGCATCAGTGGATATGAAAGGGACAAAAGAGGAATTGATTTTCGGTAAATCTTGTCAGTAAAAGTTGTCGCGTTCTTCTTAGTCGACTACCCCCACAAAACAAAGAGCCCAACAAATCGTTGTCTTTATATAAGATAACATGAATGGTAAGTAAAATAACAACCTGAATATAGGCGCAAGACAGTAGTTGCCTGCAAGATGGCGGACTTAGGGCGCACTGTTAGAGCCAATTTTGCAGTTGTTAGATATGCTTGTTTTAAATTGATATGTTTGTGTCTTAATCGTTAAGTGTCTTAAATAGGTTTGATCTAAAGTGACCATTGTCTTAAATATAATGTTTTGTCTTAAAATATTTTTGTCTTAAATATAAAGTTTTGTCTTAAAATAATTTTGTCTTAAATTGTTTTTATCTTAAATATAAAGTTTTATCCTTAAATGTTTGTGTCAAACTACTTTTGTCTTAAATATAAAGTTTTGTCTCAAAATATTTTCGTCTTAAATTAATTTTGTCTTAAATATAAAGTTTTGTCTTAAAATATTTTTGTCTCAAAGCGCTTTTGTCTTAAACTATTTTTGTCTTAAATATAAAGTTTTGCCTTAAAACATTTTTTGTCTCAAATTGTTTTTGTCTTAAAGTTTATATTTGAGACAATTCAATTGATATTAAATTTTAATGTAAAATAATTAAAATAAAAAGTGATTTTTTAAGACAAAAGATTTCTTTTGTCTTAAAAAAATGTCTTAAAAAATGTCTTAAAAGTGGCCTTGGTGTAGTAGTGTCACTTGTCTCTTTGAAGGGGCAACCTCCAAGAGAGCATAGCTCAATTACAATAAGACTCCATGATTTTTCCCTCACTAACTAAGATTATTTATACCTTAATGACATCCAAAATCCTAACTACTAGTGGTCCCTTGTTTAACACAGGTTAACAACTTTATTAACTATGCCAAGTTTACAACTAATGATGGTCCCTTTTCTATAATGTTGATCAACAACTTACAATTATTAATGCAGGCTTTATTGACTCTTTAACTAACTATGACTCTACCGCAAATGTAACCCAATTCACTCTCTAAAGAAGTTAAAAGGTAGTGAATTTTATGACCGAGACTAGCCATTAAAGTTAAGCCATTTCTAGTGTAAGAAATCCTAGGTCTAAAACTTGTATTATAATAATAGTTCTAAAACTTGTATTATAGTAAAAGGGTAACCTAAGAGGATATAATAAAATCTACGACCTTCCATCAAGAAAAATACAGTACCTTAATAACAAAGTACTTTAATAACACGTAACAAAGAAAGTATTTAAATTTCTCATGCACCGTATTGACAAGAGAAAATCACATCATCGACAACCATTTAACAAAAAATTAAAAGGAAAGAATCTCGTTGAAACCCTAGGTAATTTTGTTTAGTAAGTGATACCAAGATATTACGGCTCGACCAACGAAAAGAAAACCATAATGGAATTCCAACAATGTCCAACTCAAGGCTAGTGATGCCTCAGCCTCGAGGAACTGGCATATCTATGGATGGTATTGTGCCACGTATCCACTGAAGAGCCCATGACAATGACAAGGAGTTTAATAATGTTAAAATGGTAGGTATCGGTGGATTATAACTCCAGTTCCAATGAAAAATAACACAAGTTGTAATACGAATAGGTCTACAGTTTTGAAGCATATAATAACACGTTAACAAGATACCTTCACACGATACATAGTTGGTATGACGTATGTGGAGTCGGGAAACATTCATCTGAACATAATGAATAGGATCAAACTCCTCGATTAACAATGTTGAAGTACAGTACTCATGCCTATCACATGATACAACGAAGTACCAATAATTTAATATCTGGTCATGTTAAAGGAATCTACGAATTAAAAAAATTTGAGTGATCTATTGCATGTAAATAATATTTTTTAAGGAGTTAGATTGATGTTACAAAGTGTTATACAGATTTAGGATGATAATTTTGTCTTTTTAATGTGATTTTTTGGACTTTTCGGTATTTAATTCAAAATTTTGAGGTGAAATCTTGATTTGTGTTATTTAAACTGTTTTTTGGGTGCATAAATGGATTCAACACCTTGAAAAATCTAGCTTGTGATTTCAATAAACTACTGCCACATTATTGAGAAATTAGACCGGAAAAACCCAAGGGAAAAGCTTACAAAAAGTCTCGCTAAAGACAACTTGGTTTAAATAGGCTATACTACACATTAATATCATATGTCAATACTAAGGCAATATTCCACACTAATATCATATGTCTATAGTATGATTCATTACCCTCGGTGCTTTTCTTTTTTATATAGGGTATTTTAATTTTAATTTTATCTTATTTTGATGAAAGTAAAATATTTACATTATTTTACTTTAAACATGTTTGTGGTACATTACATTAGGTTAGATTACAACAGCTTTGCCATATTGAGCTTGAGAGCACCTCTTACAACAAGGTAGCATAGTTAATAAAAACTAACTAAACCAACCTAGATCCATCTTAACTCCGGATCTACCAAGTGTCGAAAATGATAAAGTCTATTTTCACTCTGAAAGAGGTTTACATATCAAGAGATTGTATCTCTCTCATCACATGGTAGATGACGAGTTATCATGCATCTAAGCTGGTTTAATTTACTCCTTGAAATAAGTTATATTGAACATGAATACCATGGGCCATTTTTATTTTTATTGTTATTTTATTTTGGCCCCATTAAAATGTCTACATTACACTATACTAATCCTTTTACTTGAATTCATTTATTTAATTTAATTTTTATTTTTACGTAATTTGACTCTGTCAAAATGTTAAACATCTATCTCATACTAGATAAATAAGTTAAACATATATGTATTTAAAAAAAGCATGAAATAAGATTCTTCACTATAGAGATTTATCTTCACTTTAAGAGGGAGATTCCTAATAAAGTTTTGCAACATCATGGCTAGATATGGTGACTTATCATTACCATGAGCCCATAAAACCAAAACTCAGTTCATATTATAGTTGTTTACATGATATTTTTTTTAATCAATTAATTTAATGAAAAAGACAAAAAAGACAAGACTTCCTCTTTAAAGATAAATATCAACTTTTCATTTATGTAAATATTAAATTACAATCCTCTAAACAATTATTAATAATTAATTTGAGTTTCTCAAAATTCTATTTCAAAAATATTCCAAAATAAACATGTCTAAAATTCTATTCCAAAATAAACACTTCTACTAATATAATTATATTAATACATTAAAAAAATACATGGCAAATATTTAAAAAAAGAAACAATATCCATCTTAAATACAAATTTATGTTTGCACATCCTAATAAATAAAATTAATTGATTAAAAAAATACATAACAACATTTTCAGAAACCAAAATTAATATATATATAGTAAACACATAATATTAAAAAAAATTAACATATTTAATAAATTCAAACCAAAAATAACTTTATATAAATATATTACATAGCACAATAATATTTAAACAATAATAGTGAAGAATGTGAAGACCTGAATCAAAGACCTAACACGATGACTGTAGGAGATGGGTGGTTGATAGACGGTAAACTGTTATAGTTGAATTCTTCCACATAATATATGAATACGTTATGGACATAGTAAGGAACACGTTCGTTATGAGAGGAATAAGAAAAAAGGGTCAAGAGAAATAACAAGTCACTTCCATAAGAGTAAATACACTTAAATGCTTTAAAGGTATATGCAAGTTCATTCTAATGGAAGTTGGATATCCTCTCCCTGGAAGTGTGAGTACTTCTAACTATATATTAAGATATTTATTAAGATATTTGGTCCCTGTCCTTTTTTTTTTTGGTAGATTATTACTTATAATGGATCTAGGTTACTTTAATTTTCCTCTTTAAATATGTTATATTTAATATGAATATTTTGGATCATTTTTTTCTCTTTTTATTTAATTTTTATAGGTTATTTTTATTTTCTTTGAGAGTTAAGATGTTTACATTGCATTATATTAATCTTTTGATCTAATTTTATTTATTTAATTTAACTTATATTTTATTTTGTGTAATTTGACTTTGTTAAAATGTTAAACATTATATTACATCTCTCTCATTTTTGTTAGTTAAAAAGAAACCAATATATAAGTTAAACATATATGAATTTAAAAAATGATGAAACATGATTTTTAACTATAGAGATTTATTTTCTTTTTAATATGGTGATTCCTAATGGATAAATAGGTCTGCTACAACATCATGGCTAGATATCATGGCTTATTATTATCATGAGCTTAGAAAAGCCAAACTCTCTTCGTATGATAGTTGTTGACATGACATTTTTTTTAATCAATCAATTTAATTATAAAAGACAAAAAAGACAAGACAATTGTTTTGGAAATGAATATCAACTTTCAATTTTTATATAAATATTCAAATTCCAATCATCTACTTTTCAATTCTTAATAATTAATTTAAGATTTTCAAAACTCTATTCTAAAATAAACACGTCTCTTAATATTTTGAAAACTAAAATATTATTCATCTTAAATACAAATTTACGTTGAAACATAATATTAAATAAAATTAATTGATTAAAAAAATACATAATAACATTGTCATATATTCAATGTTATTATTGGATGCTTATATATTCAA
>APFE031071367.1:0-10363 GCA_000404065.3 Pinus taeda
ATGTGTATTCTACAACTCACGGGGAGTGTTAATGTATTTTCAGTAACACATCAATAGCTAATTTCAAAACATATTATGAATGAATATTTTATGATGAATATAATAAATTATGGTACTATTATTAAATGAACATAATTATGTTCCATGGTGAGTAGAATAGATGGTGGTGGGGTATTTTGTTAAGGCTCTCCATGATGTGAATATCATCAGTTCAAAACTCCCAAAAAATCCATCCATGTTAAATACTCACACCGCTTAGGAAACAGTGATAAAAATTATTATAATTATAATTAAACTTAAATTTTTAATATGAATATTCATAAATTTATTTTATTATTGTAAGTATTAAATGCTATTTTGATAGCAGTTATAAAATTTTATAATAGCCCAATATAATTGGAAAAAAAAAATTAATGTAAAATTATTGAATAATAAAATAAGGAAAATTAACTTATGTTTGGACAATATTTGTAATAATATCAAATAAATTGACATATTACTTTTCACAGGATTCATTAACTTTGATTCAAAGATTAAACATGCTCAAGGGTGGTAGATTATGTATTGAATATTCTTAAAAATAGGGAATTATTTTTTCTTAAATATACTAGCAAATATAAGAAAGAATTGTAGAAGTGATACTATTTTTTCTAAATTTAATTATTTAAAACAAGTAAAAAAAAATAAAATCTATTATAAATTTATGAAATAAAAAAAAAATATTTGTTTAAGTTAAAAAATGTAAATAATTAATATAAAATAAATTAATAACTGAAGAAGGAAATTTAACTTTCATTGGACAAAGTTTGTAATAATATGAAATATAATGAGATATTTGTTGGCACAAGATTGATTAACTTTCATTAAATTATTAGATATGTTAATTTGTAGTAATATCAAATATAATGATATATTTGTTCCTAGAATATTCGTTAACCTTCATTAAATTATTATATATGTTAAATGTTGATAGATTATGTTTGGAAGATAGAGATTTGATTCTAGTTTAAAAATACTACCAAATGTAATAATATTTCTTCCTTTTAAAATAAGTATAAAATTTTAAAAATGTATTATAAAATATATTGAATGAAAAATGATTGATTTGATCTGAATAAAGAAAATTCCATAAAAGGAGAAAAAATTATTTTATTTAAATTAAGAAAATGTAAATAATTTTTATAGCATATATTTGCGTGCAAATTTAAAAAAAAACATAGAAATATTATAATTATTATTTTATAAAATAACATCTCTTCTTTTAGTGAATAAAAGTACGGTTATTCTAGAGTTTTTAAATTTTTGTTGATTAATTTTTTAGCTTTGTCTAATTTCATAGTTCTCGTAGAAATGAGTTTTATAGAAAGTGAGTAAGTTTTATATATCTATAATATATATATATATATATATATATATATATTATATATATATATATAATATATATATTAGGAGAATATTAGATATAAATTGACAGCCAAACAACGTATATTTATAGGAAGAAACTGGACAACAAACAATTATATTATTATATGTTTTTTATATTCAAAATAAAACTTAAAAAATTTGTATTCAACAAAGCATTCAAATAATATTTTATTATATGTTTTATTTAAAATAAACTTAAAATTATTTTCTCAAAGCAGTCCAATATATATTATTATGAAGTTTAACATATGACATTACAAAAAATAATAACAATTTATTTAATTATTTAGATTTTAATTTTAAACACATTATTAAATTAGTAGTAAATTAAAATAAATTATACAATTATCATAATTACAATCTTCAAGAATTTTCTCTGAATAGTTGTGGTCAGGAAGTTGGAAGAGACTGCAATGGCGCAAACCCTAGTTCGAAGCAGCACAAGGAAGGGGTACATAGGCGCAAGTATTGTCAGTGCCTCCTTAACAGATCCCATAGGCATGACCCTGGACAAATGGATCTTCCAGAGAGCCCAAACAAAGGACCTCGGGACATAAGAAAACACTCGGCATAGTTTGATTGACTATACCCAACCAGTCGAGGGCAAGGTTCTGTCATCTGATGGCTATGATGCCCGATCTGGCAATGGGCAAGGTGAGTTAATTACTGTTGGGCTCATCCAGATTAGCCCCAAAGCCGTGCACCCCATGAACGTTGGAAAAACTGTCTCTGCCCCCTGCATGCATAGGACTACAGACATTAAGGAGATCGACCATGAGCATAGCCTAGATTGGAATTTCCAGTCCCCTGGGGTAGACGTGAGGGAGGAGGAAAAACTGATCGCTGATGAAGCCAAAGAAGGTAGACCTCAAGGCAACGTATCTGTGGTAAGGGTAATTCCTTTCCTTATTTATGCTCCCTATATATCAGATCTAGTACAAGATGCATCTGCAGGGCTGATGTATAGAGCTAGATCAGGCATCCTAACCACGGAAGAAGGTCAGACACTCAGTTCTGCCAAGATGCCCAATAAATAGGACAGCCCACACCAAACCCAACTCTGGATGCCTAATAACAAAAAGTCTCCTTCCAACTCTGGATCACAGCCCCATATCATAGAAGGGAATGCGAAACAGAGAAATCCAAACAGTATGGGCGAAGATTGGATACAAATCTTCACCATATTAATAGGGGGCAGACAACACTGCATGCGGATCGGCAAGGGGATGAATATTCAAGAACCGAAGAAGGAAATCCAGAATCAAATTGGAACCCCCATAAAATAGCAAAATCTGATATATAAAGGACGTAGTCTATAGGATATCCATACACTTCAGGAATATGGTATTAGCAATGATTCAACTGTCATTCTTAATCTGAGACTGCATGGTGGATGCGATGGAGCCACCTCAAAAAAAGCAGGTTCCTTTCGTGATGTAGTCAAAGGAAAGGAAAACATACCACCCAAACTAGCATTAGCACTAGAGCTACCAGGTCCCTATATTGTGGAACAAAAACTGGAATCTCCAATGATCCAAGTAACTTCACCGGAGGTAACTAATCTACACACTGATCTATCCACAACTGCTATTATCTACAAATTTAATGGGTTCTGGATAGAATCCAACTCCCTACATCATTGTATCCTCTCAACATTGTCACCTGATTGTGAAATTCACCTATGCTCAAAAGGTTTTTTCATAGTTAAATTCAACACATAACAAAAACGAGACAATATTATCAATCAGGGGCCTTGGTTTTGGGGCAAAGCTGGCATCTTCACCACCCCCTAGTTTCCTAAATTTGATGCAAATACTATGAAAAACTGAACAATGCCTGTTTGGGTGAGGCTACATAACCTCCCTCTACACTCTTGGCATCACAAAGTTTTTACAGCCATTGGAAACTCGTTAGGGAAAATCCTAAAAATAGATGGAGATAGAGTTAACCAAGGAATCTTCACCTTTTCCAGAATATGTGTAGAAGTGGACCTAAGTCAGGGGCTACCTGATCACATTACATTGAACTATAATAATAAATTGAGGACACAACCACTTGACAATGAAAATACAACATTCAGATGTCGAAGATACATGTGAACAGGGCATCTCCAAAATAACTGTCCACTGGTGAGGAAGGACCCCAAAGGGAATAAGAAACAACAAAAAAATCCCAATGGATGGCAGCACATTGACTGGCGGGAAAAAGAGGACATGCAGACATAAACTATAGGGAACCAATCAGAACCTGACACACAAATGGGATAGAAATACACACAGGAAGAAAATTTCCCCAGATACACATTTGGGGCCTGAAAATATGAAACAACAATAAGAAATTCAGCTGGAAGTAAGCGGAATGAAACAAACTCATGGATCTGAAGGATCAGAATCTGATAAGGAACAACTAATAAACACAACGGAAAAGCAACTTGCTATAATTGCACCCACCACTTCCAACTCTGAAGGTTGGCGAAGGGTGGAGAACAAGAAGGGTAGGAAAGTATACGCTAGTAGGAAATTATTCTTTCTATATTGTAATTGTTGTTCGCCTATGAATACAGGGACAACCATTTGTATATGCTTAAGCATCTACAAAATCTAATTTTTTCATATGAATAAAATTACAACTTTTTCCACGGGAAAAAAATTATACAGTTATTTATATTTATTATGAATTTAACATATAGCATTAAAAAAATTAATAGCAATTTATTTAACTATTTAAAAATTAGTTTTAAACCTAAAAAGTATTAAATTAACAATATATTATATAATTTGAATTCAAATATCTATTCTAAATTATCTCGTAAGTTTAGTTTTAAATGGGAAAATTAAACTTAATTTTGACAAGATTCATTCATTTTAATTAAATTATTAGACATGTTAAAGGTTGTTAAAGGTTAGTAGATTAAATTTTGAAGATATGGAATTTATGTTTGTTTAAAGTTACTAGTAAATATAAGAATTGTAGAAATGACAATATTTTTTCAATTTGAACTTTTAAAATAAGATTAATGATTTAAAAATATATTATAAATATTTTAAATAGAAAATATATATAAATATAATAAAATATTATTTCAATAAAAAATGTAAATAATAAAACTATTTTAATTTTATTTAGATTAAGAAAATGCAAATAAAATTCACAATTTTTTTTTTTAAATACAAATTTCAAGAATCTTTTTTTGTTAAGATTGGTAGATCCTTCTTTTTCATTATAATATCTACAATAAGGTTACAACCACTTAGCCTCGTTAGGTGATCTCAACCTACCCATTGGGAAACTAGGTTTGTTGACCACATAACCTCATTATACACCATGTAGTAGCAAAAAATAGTTAGTTTATATATCCAAGCTATATATACTTCATTATCATGTACACAATCATGAATTGTCTTTCTATATATATAAACTAATACAAACTGGAAAGTAAATTCTATTCCTGTAAAAACTTAAGAAAAAATACTATGACTTCATCCTCCTAGTTATCCTGATCGGTCGATGCCAAGTTACTCAAGGTTGGGTCCTTCATACTGATCGAGAAGCTTAGTCACTAAGAACATGATTGAGAACGTTTTCTGGATTCAACCGAGACGACCATCCTGTTTCTGCAGCTAGGCTTGGATATTTTGAAAATCTTTCTTATAGTTTGGAAATTCCTTAATGAAGGTCATCTAGATTTGTTCCATTGCCTTCCCTAGGAAGCATTTAAGGAGCCAGTACATGTGTAGAGTCTATTTATATTGTGTTTCTCTACCACAAGTGTGTCCCTGGTCAGGAACCAATACTTTCCACCCTTCCACGTCCATTGCCCCCACTTTCACAGATCAGTTGATGTTATCCTCCCACTCAGCGATGAGTCATTGAATCTCCTCTTTGGTGCCACCCACATATGCAACCATTTTTTATCGGATCAATTTGTCCACTGGTTTCCTCCCACTGTATTTTGCAACATTGCTCCACTCAGCCTCAACCTCACTCTCTCATGGTCTCTTCTCTTTGCCCTTGCCTTTCCCTAAACTAGTCATTGTTTTACGATCACGTACATTTATAGCCTATTGAGGATAATGGCCCAGAACTAGCTTCAGTGCTTTCTTCCTCTAAGGGGAGTTACCTGCATTGGGAACAAGAAACCAAGAATTCCAAACCATTATTTTCATAATTTTCATCAACCACTCATTATGTTTGTCCAACATTTCATCCCCCCCATGTATCTTATTCAAAGCCCTTGAGTGTTAAAGACCCCCACCTAAGATGCCCTGGACACCCATGCATGCCCCCTTCCCCGTGCCAATAATGGCCATGATTTCGGTCACAAATTGTGTAGTTTCCCACTAGCCCAAAGGCCCAAAAGCTGACTCGAAAGGAGCCCCTCTCCTTCTCCCCAGTGCCCCTTGTTGGTTAAACTCATCCCCAGCCCCCCTGATTGCCTCCCTGTCATTCTTTCTTCTACTCACCCCGGCCTCTCATCTTCTGAGCCCCTTCCTTGACCTAGTATCCCTCCCCTATTTTACAAACCATCCCTCTCTCCTAGTGTCAACTAACACCGGCCTGGCTGGCTTTCCTGACATACCAATTCCCTAGCTTTGAAGGGCTCTTGTCCTAGACACTGAGACCCCTACTCACTCCCCTTGAGGCCTAGGTGTCCTCCCTCATGGACCCCGACATCCACAGAGCGCGAGCCTTCCCGCCTCATTCCAGGACATAGAATGGATTACATCTATAGTAATTACCGCTACCTTAACCTTTACACTGATATTTTCAAAGAATAGTAACATATAAG
Source organism: Pinus taeda (assembly GCA_000404065.3). Lineage (NCBI taxonomy): Eukaryota > Viridiplantae > Streptophyta > Pinopsida > Pinales > Pinaceae > Pinus > Pinus taeda. Next base: position 6,215 of record APFE031071367.1, read on the forward strand.
TTTCATTCAGCCATGGGCCTTCCCTACCCATCCCTATGATTCCCACGTGCGAAAGGAGAATGCAAAAGCCCAGTGAAACTACAACAGACCCCTTGCACGAGAATACATTTCCTAAGTGGAGTAATATCCCTGCATAACTTCTGCAGTTGCGATGAATCTTGCCACCATTCACGTCCCAACTATTCTCATAACCTAAGTTTCTCTCTCTTCCCAAACCCTTGCCCCCACGTAGTCCCAATTCAACAAATCAGACATTGAGGATCATAATGAAATGCACGCAAAGAATTGCATCAATTTGGAACTCATGCAAGGATTTCACAATTCAACACATTGAAAGGACTTTCAACAAAGAGGAAAATGCAGTTTTGGGGTGGTTGGACAGAATTGCATCAATCTGGAACTCACGCAAGGATTTCACAATTCAACACATTGAAAGGACTTTCAACAAAGAGGCAAATGCACTTTCTAAAGGCCTTTCCTCTCCAAATTAAATATGGAAGGTATCCATCACTGTTGGAGATAGTCGACACAATATTCAGGACTTCCGTCTTCCGGGTACATAACATAATAGTTTTCTCTCCTCATATTCTAGTATGTAGCATGAACCTGCTCTTTTCTTTTCTTTTATACTTATCAACAACCCCCATCACAGTTTCTTTTTCTACAGAAGATCTTTATATATCTTTATATGTCTAGAGATGGAATCAGTTTTTTGCTAAAATGATATCAATATATATCAGCCTACTAGTTTATATGCCAAAATCTGGGTACCTATAGTTCTTACTTTTTTCATGTTCCCTCTATATGAGCCTACAGGCTCTCACGAAGGAGGAATGGGGGTAGAGGCGGAGTTGTTGCAGAGGTGGTGGAGTGCATGATGGGAGGTAGGAAGATGAATAATACGAGGAGGAGGAGCTGGAGGGGGAGGTCGGGGAGGCATAGGGGAAGAGGCTGAAGTGGGGAGGAGGTGGAGTGGTGTGAGAAAGAAGGAGTGGGTGGAGGAGGGGAATTTGGTGGTCACACATGAGGGGAGTGAGGAGAAACATGAAGTGTAATAGGAGGAGAAGGGAAAAGAGAGAGGGAGAGGAGGAGGAACAAAATAAACAATAGGAGGAGTTTTGAGGGGAGAGGAGGAGGGAATGGGGTTGGAGACTAAGGAGGAGGATGAGACATGGGAGGAATGAGAGGAGGAGGATGAAGAGAAGGAGCATGTGGGGAAACTATGATGCAGTGAGGATAAAAGAGGTGGATGGTGGGGTGAGGAGTGATGGGGGAAGAGGGAAGGTGGAGGAGGACGAAAAAGTTGAGTGCATAGAGGTAGGTAGAGGGTGGGGTGAGATGGGAGGGGATACGACGTGGAGAAGGATGAAGAGAAGGTGGGTTAGAAGGAGGAAGGAGGAGGAGGAAGTGAAGTAGGAGGATGAGGTTGAGAAGGAGGGAAAGAGTGAGTGGAAGAAAAGGGAATGATAGGGTGGGTAAGGGACAATAAGGGTACGGAGGATGAGGTGGAGGGTGAAGGGAGTGGGAAGTAGGAGGTGTATGTAGAGATGGAGAAGCCAGAGGAAGGTGGGATGATAAGGAGGAGTTAGTGGAGTTGGGGCAGTCAGTAGGGGAGGTTACAAGAGGATTCATATGACTAGTTGGAGTAGGACAGAGGTAGCGTGAGTATGGCGATGATAGAGGAGGAGGTTTAGGGTGCAATAGGTGGAAATGTAGGGTGTGGTAGTGGAGGAACCAATGAGGAAAGGACGATAGGGGTATGATGAGGCCTCAGTTGGGAAAATTGGTGGGAGAGCATTGTGAGGAGGAGGACATGGATCTAAAGGGTTAGGTGAGGGAGGCTTTAGGAGTTGTGATGGCGAAGTCGCAATATGGGGAGGAAGGGAATGAGGAGATAATTGAGGGGAGAGATGAAAGAGGTGTTGGAGGAGGAGGTGCCTATGAAGGGGAAGGTGCTCAAGGAAAATGTAGAGGTGGAGTAGGAGTAGGAGGATGAGCCAAGGAGAGGTTGGTGTGAGGAGGAGTGGAAAGGAAATCTTTCAATATATTAATACCATTCAATTTGACATGATAAATGACATCCAAAATAGTTGTAATGAAAAAAAGTATCTCGTCCGGTAGCCTTCTTGGAAATTAATGTGGGGAGGGTATTTCTCCAAGTGGACCAACAATTTTATTGTGGTGTACAAATGTAAGTACCAAGACTTAAATAGGTTGGAATTTTCTACAACAACATTTCTAAACTACACTTTAAAAAAATAATATTAAAATAGGCTTGCCTCAACAATGTTAAGATAATTCAATTTGATAGGAATTCTTTGCATACCTTTAGTTTCATACGTTGAGGAAATGACATTGACATTAGCATGCCCATCTCCATCATCATCATTGTAACTTCCAAATTGTTCTATCATACTCCAGTAAATGATCAATTGAGTGTGCTCTTAAAACATTGCACACGACCTTCGAAACTCAGGAATCACAGAAGACGTGATGCCATGAGATCTACATGGAGTGATATGGCTTTGTACAACCAAATTATGTGAAGAATGTCAACAAAAGAAGAAAAAGTATATCTTTTATCCAAAACCTAACACTGCCATTATGATGCCTACTTTTGATTTTCTTAAATAAGAAATTAAGCAAGTGAATTCAAAGAGGAAAATGGTTCAATTTTGATTTTAATAAATAAGTACTAAGAGAAAATTAAAAAAAACAAACTATTATGTACATAGAAAAAGGTAGGATGGTGACCCGCACATTGAGAATGTTATTTCCATTCTATGAGTTTTCCCAATCTTTTTCTTCATATATAGGATAGAAATAAAGTTCGAAATGAACTATAGATAACTTATGAACAACCAACAATGTGCTTGGCCATTATTTAGTATTGCTAACATCATGCTGTAAATTGAAAATTAGTGCTATAATTCAATAAGGAAAGAGTAAACTTTTACCAATGAAAAAAAAATAACATTCTCTTACAAAATATGACATTTTATAAAAAGATATGTAATTATCATAATTACATTTTAAAATATTATTTTTATATATTTATTCACTTATCTTTAAAAAAATAATAAAGTTTTATTAGGTTCTATTTAGTCATTCTATAAAATTTAATGATAAAAAAATATTTTTATGAAATTATTTATTGTAAAATAATTATATTACCATGGGGAAGTTGTGGGATTATGCTGTGAAACCTAGATATAAGAGAATACTATGTGTGGAATAAAGATGTAGTATAATGATTTTTTGCATGTTGTAAGCCACTTAAAAACTAGGGCCAATTACCATCCTACAACTAATACATCTTAGTTCTATTTTGATCTAATTATTTGAAATGGAGATATCACTGAGAGACATCCAGGCATGTAATTCTATTTCAAATTGATACTATTGTGACCATGTAATTAAATGGATTGAAAATTGCTATAGCCATCACTTATGTACAGAATCAAACACTAACCCATTTAAATATATTGCATCCATCTTAAAATTTCGTTAAAAGTTAACTAATATTATTATTTATTATTTATTATATTATTATTGGTGTTATATTATATATAAAAATATGTTTATCGATGAAGATTCACCCCCACTATTATTATGGGAATCCTTTATTTGGAAATAGTTCTTCTTACATGACGCAGGGTTAGCCTGCAATAACTAGCATCTTCACTATGTTGTGCATACATTGCAATCATTTTCAGACTAAGATTCCAGTCTGGACCATTTCAAGCTCTTTTCATTTTCGGAAGCTATCTTACCCATTTATATTTTATGGTTGTAAAACCATGACTATGAAACCATCTTCTCAAATAAAACCCATTGATTAAATTGCAACCAAAGCTTGGATTTACATGCATCTTTTAAGATAACATTCAAATCCTCACCTATATCAGATTTAGAAAATCTGATCACATCATTTCCATCCTCACATTAACATGGAATTTTTAATACAATCAAAATCAACAACAAATGCGCCCTTGGGTTTTTTTCAACAACTTAACATTATTGAACCAAATCTTATACATGCACCCATTCATATCGATTCATTCATATATGGCGAGATTCAATGAAACAAAGCACCCATATTGTAATACTCAATTTGAAATTAATTGACTGAGTCTGACACACTAACAT
>APFE031071374.1:11095-44886 GCA_000404065.3 Pinus taeda
GCTGAAGATTCCACATAGGAGGATGAGAATTTTATACAGAAGCATCCATAACTACTCAAGCGTTGAGGACAACACTTTTTTGAAGGAGAGGGGCATGTTAGGTCCCTATAATACTAGTGATTACCCCATTATTGTTGTAGTTATATCCCTTATATTTTCTATATTTTTGTGATATGCTTTCATAACATACTCCATGGAAGCTACATTATGAAAACATTTTGCAATAAGTGTGTATAGAGGTTTCCACTAATGTCCATGCCCATTTGAAGCCGAGAAACTTCTAACAAGCACAGATTGCATCCAAGATGTATGTGGACATGTATATTTATGTCTGCTGACTTTTGGTGTAGATGCCTGACTCTTGTCACTTGTTTCTTCAACCCGTGAGCCAACATGTCGGACCAGTTGCATGGTTTGCCTTCACTAGCCAGTTGGTCCAATGTGATCACCCAACTCTGCTAGAACGTCTTTGTGCTCTCTTGGTCATACAAGTGGCATACAAATATGAACAATTAATGATATGGCTTCCACAATATCTTCATCTTATAAACCTATTTGGGTGTCTTCCTGACCTTGGCCAGCTCCTTCACCCACCTCTTCAATATATCCCTAGAGTTTGCACTATTGTTCAGTATGCCGAAGGGAGTCTCCATTATGATCACCGATGGTAAGTGGTACATCTACTGATAGTCCTGTTCCCTGAAGTTAGTAATATCTGTTTTATTAACACTGCTTAACAACATCGTCTTGGGATAATTGTGTGAGATAATCCAATGTATAATGTCCACGCATGGAAATGTGATATACCTGCATGAAATTCGATACAAGCCAAACTTGTGGATATTCACATAAATCCTGTGGTCTTCCAAATCTTCCCCAAATGTGCCTGAAAATGTAGCATTGATATCCTACCATTTCAATGTGATGTCTTTGTCTACGAGTAGCTTGGTGTCTTCATAAATCGATAAACTCATAGACACTTGTTCAACTGCATCTCCAATTGTTCTTCCGTCAATGTCCTTTGACCTTGCTCTTTTGTGGGCCATTGAACCTAAACTACTGAGAGATGGACGAACACCTGCTATACCTTGATACATGGAGACATGCATGGAAAGAAATCTATTAGTTGAAACCAAAGAACACTTGAGGACTAAAATGCAACATACCTGAGAGACTGATGGCAAGGATTGTGAAATTTTTACCAAGAAGTCGGGAGATTGACTATCAAAACTATGCAAAAGTCAGTCTAGACTTTGGGGAGGCTGGTTGACTACTAGAATTGTGTAATGTGCAATACAGCTTGACCTATTGGGTGTTGATATTGCACAATTTAAGTCAGAAAGGCATGCATGCCTAGGGATTGCATTGTACAATTTTCTGGGCCAGCAGAGAACTGCCTCTCAGAATTTTGCAAAGCAAGCCTGGAGGATAATGTTTGGCTAGTTTCGTGCAATTTTTGGGAGGACGACAGAGTCTTCCCTCTCAGAAATGTGCAATGTTGTCCAGGAAAGGCAAGGCCTGGGCCAAGGTTGCCTAGAGCCACTGTCAGGTGACTGAAAACATATGAATATTTGAATGCATGGCGAAACTGAGTGTAAGCAAGAGGGAATGATCATGCATGCAAAAAGCAAATGCAAAATTCAGAAAATGGGAAAACATGCATGTTGGCTTGAGGGGTCCTAACCTAGGATCGAAGTTAGTTGCACCAACCAACAAAACCCTACACTTTTGGCCCTTTCGGCAACAGCCTGCGTAGCGCAGGCCGTAGTGTCACCCAAAGCAGTATTGGGGGATGCAAGAACCAAGTTTCTACATCCAGAGACTAGTGTGATGTCTTTCAGTGCCTTATATCTGCTTCTAGGCAAATCAGTAGTCTTCTAGAGAATTTTACGATAACTAGGTTAAAATGGCTTCTAGATGTTAACGAAGGTCCATGATCAATCTTTGTGGACCTTAAAGAGATGATCTACCTATTTTCGTGCATCAATAAACAACCCTAGATTGGAGTTCGTGTTGATCTACTTAATTCATCAGAAAAGATAATAGGAATAGCTTTTAACTTCGCGGAAGTAGATAACCATTCATGTCATGCATTATTAAGATAGATTTAGTGACTTTGCGTAGCATTCATTCAATGTTTCATAAATTATATCATTAAGCGACAAAATATAACATAAACATATTTCATAAAAATTCACATTAATTATTTCAAAACCAATATTAATTGATATTCAATTCTCTGATTACGGACTCTTCTACCCTATGCACTCAGTTGCAGGGGTCTGTGCACTTAGTTGTGGACTCTACCTGGGCATCTTGTACACTCAGCTACAAGAACCTTCCCTTCTTCACCTAAGCACATGAATCAGAGCCTTCCTAACTTCGCACTTCCCCAAGACAACAAAAACCTTTCAGTGTACCCAATTCTTTATCAAAAGTTATCTCTAAGACTTGATATGACTCAACTATTTATAACTTTCCTTCATACAGTACCATGGTCTGCTAACCATGGGAGAATCTTAAAATCAACCAAAAACAAGGGCTAAGACCCTTTTGACTCCTATCTATCTGCGTGCTCTGTGTCCTTATATCGCGGATATTTTACATGCTTTTTACAAAAACTTTTACAAAATTGTGTAAAATTAACCCCAAAACTAACCATAGGGACCCTATCCCAACATGCCCCCAAAACAAAGATCATGACTCGCCCTCAGATCACTCAGTTGGTGCGACAATATTATTATGAAGGCCACCCAACACAACTTGCATTATTACAACTTCTACAGTGATCTATGTTGATGGCTATTGTACCTCATCGACCAATTTCTTAGTTGTTTGCCCCTCCACTGCCAGGCACATGGTCGTCTGCATTTGTTGTAATCCTTTGAGCTTCTCCTAAAGTGACAGAGTAAGCTAACAAGCTTCCTCTAGCCATGATTGCAATCTAGACTTTAGCAAGTCCTCCACCTATGTGAGCAGTTGCTTGCCCTCATGTAGCTTCATGAGGCGTTGCACTGGTGCCAAACTACGCGCAGTCGCTCGAACGTCATCATACTGTTGCTGGTTTTCTCTAACATCCATGTTTAGCTTCTGCAGGTTCTAGTCCTCCTACAGATTTTTCCATAACTCCATCCCAGCATCAAACGTCGAAGAGCAATCATTAATTGTCGTACCCATTGTATTCATTCCCTCCTTGATTTTTGTACCGTGCTCCTCCTAAACCTCTAGCAGAGTCATTGGCTGCAACTTCAACTACAGCTCAGTGGTTTTCATCTGGAAATCAAAAGTCACCCTATCGACTTCCTCCTTTGAAGCATGTACTACAGCAGCCAATTTCCCCACTTTGGTTGAGCCCTCTACATCCTCTGGTATATTCAATTCAAGCACTAACTTGCAGATTGGCTTTGTCATTGTCTCCAAGTGTTGACTGTGTGTCTGCAACTCTTCCTTTTCCTTCAGTGCCTGAGTTTTCTCTATGAACAATTGTTTGTTATCAACCTTAAACCCACTGAAGACAGTGAGGGCGCATTGTTCCTTGATCCTCAATTCTTCTGACACCCCCTGATGTAACGCATGGGGGGTCTGGAGCGGCAACCCTTTGGCAATGGAATGACTTTGAGGTCTAGAGTATGTTCTAGCTCTGTCAATGTGCTACTTCCCTATGTCAGGATTGCTTGTCCTCTGCTCACCTACCCAACACTCACTTGGATACTGTTTTCCTATATCTGCAGCTTGCACAGATCCTTTTGGATGCTCCCCAACATCTGCATGTATTGCTTCTCAAATTGGTGTAGCACCTTCATTGTTGTGTCCTGTATCTTCTCTCCGATATCATTGAGATCACATTATGTTAGCACCATGGGATCAATATGTGTGTGCTTATGAGACTTATGCTTTTTTTCTATCCACCCGTTTGCTCTTGCCCATGTCTTCCTAAGATGAAAGGAGTGCTTTGATCCTAACCATCACCTCCTCCCTGCACTGATAGCTCTTTCTCATCAGTGCGATGCAAAACAAACTTTCCACCCTCCTCTATATCCAGTCATTTCTTCACTTCCTTCTCTTTAGCATCACAATCTTTTTCCATTCGTTCCTTCTCTGCGGCTGCCTTAGCAGCTTCCTTCTTGTTCTGCTCGGCAAAGGCAAGCACGGCCTTCTGAGCAGCATCCTTCTACTTATACGCAGCAAAGCTCTCTACGCATTTTCTTGTTCCCACATCCAATGTCATAGGTTTGCGCCACTCTGCTAGCCAATACCCTACAACTTCTTGCACATCTGTCTCGGACACCAAATAAGGGAACAAATTCCATGTTTGCTCTAGGTCCTTCCACACTTGGATTAAAAAATTGTGAAAGTTAGCCTTGAACCCTGCGTAGGCTATCAATCGTTTGAAAAAAGTTGGGGACAACCTTGGCCTCTGATTAACCACCATATGAAGGTCCATTTCCATCAAGATCCAAAAAATCTTCATCTCCTTGACTCGTGCCTGATCCTTGGTAAACCATAGCGAGGTGAACCTCACTACCTCAGGAAAATATTCCTTGTGCGGAGGAAATTCGTTGTTCTCCAGCAACCTCCAAGCAACTAACACAATAGACAATAAAATCCAAACATAATGAAATGAATTTATTTCCTCTTGGAATTCCCGGTAGTTCACGAGGAACTCTTGGCAAAGATATTTGGACCAATTATATTGCACGCCTTTTGCGCACTGTGAAGTGACACTACCGGCCCCGGAACTTCATCTGCATGGAACTTCCTCATGATCTTACCTATCAGGATCTGGGCAGGGAACTATATTTCCTAGTATTGAATTGGCAGGATAGAGTATCCACTCAACTTTTTCACAAGACCATACTCTTTCTTCATCTTATCAGCTAGTTCCTTCTCTGCAGTTTTCCCTCCAAAATCCTTGGCAGGGTCCACTCCTTTATATGGAAACTTAGTTATCCTGTGGATAAACATGTATGTTTTTGGAATGGGCTACCCAAGCCACAAAATCTCATCATGCACCAATGTGAGGAGCTGGTGCACAAAGACCGTATCGATAGTTGAGTGGTGATATTGTGACACTAAGAGCATGTTCAACAGCCCCTACTTCTCAACACCACGGACCCACTTCATGGGCTCCAACTGTATAACCCCTATTTTTCCATAATATATCTTTGTCATATACTTATGGGTCACTAAGTGTGGAATCGTTTCATGGTCCGAAAGGTCCCAGTCCTTCATTTTCAATACCAAGATGCACGCGAACCTAGGTCCTTCAAATTGGACTTGCTCAAGTAGTAGGGGAGTCGATACCACAAATCTTCTAGAATCTGGATCCCTGGTCACTTTGATTCTTCCCTTTTATGGAGGGATGTACTCAGTAAGCCTTGAAATAGGCTTGATTTCCTTGACATCGACTTCTTCAACTCCTTGGTACTCTTCTTCTTCTAAGTCCACCACTCTCTCTCTCGTTGTTTATCCGTTTTCTCCTTCTACCACACCTCTAGATTTTTCCTTGGTGACATTCTCATATGCACCTATTTCTTCTGCTTTTCCTTCAAAATAGAGTGCTTCACCCTTGTGGCTAGAAGTTGCTTCAGCCTAGGAAACCTTGGCAGCGTAGGCACAATGGACGTATCTTCCATACTAGTTACTTCGGGACCTAGCGCATCAAACACAATAGCTTCTAAACTCATGGCTTTGGAAGGTTTTGTAGCATTCATCTTCTCAATGAATTTCTCTTGGGCTACTACAGTGTAGTTCACAAACAAAGGTTGTGTTACAAATTCTTCCCAGAACACACGATTCATACGCTTCAGACAGCAAAATGCTCAAGCAACTCTCAAAATGCAAAGTGTTCTCTGATAGATCAACATACATAATTTATAGGGAGGTTTTAATTCAAATCCAACCATTCCTTCCAAATTCTGATAATAAATACCCCTTTGGTGGCATATCTTCGAAGATTTTCACCATAAATAGCACCAACACGCTCCCTTTAATAGTCTTTTGGCCATCAAATCATGAATAGTAACCCCGTCGTTTACCTTTAGACCCACCTTCACAGCTACATCTTCCATGGCACATCTCATGCAGCACGGCGTCACTTGTCGCACCCCGCCATCCATTGCATAGCCTCCCTATCAAGATTTTCCCCTAGTCAGGCAGCATAGTTTATAGTCCTGCAATCTGTTGCAGTTGCCTAGATTATTGAGAGTGTCCTGCTTCCATATAGTCATTGTGTAGGGGCAGGATCCCCTGTATACAACTTCAATCTACTACCATTCACTTTTCAAGGGAATGGTTCCCCATTCAGCTTTGCAAGCTGAACTATGCCACCGTCCATGATCTCCTTAATGACATACGGCCCCAACCAATGCATTTGAAACTTTCCTTGAAACTTTGTGAACTTTCTGTCATATAATAGCACCAAATCATCCACCTTCAACGTGTGCAACTTAATATGTTGATCATGCCATGCTTTCTCACATTCCTTTTGCACTTGCTAATGAAATCCTACAAGGACGCAATCCTCTTCTAACTTCATGATCTGCATGAGGTGTTCCTCCAAAGTCTCGTGATCTTCCATCTCAATTAAGGTTGCAATCCTTAAAATGGGCACAATATACTCCATCGGTATGATTGCTTCAATTCCATAGACCAACCTGAATGGTGCTTGTCTTGTTAGCTTCTTACAGGTTGTCCTATAAGCCCATAATACAATAGAGACGCACATGTCCCAATCATTCCTCTATGCATTGCATACCTTTGTCAATGCAAGCTCCAAGATTTTATTAAAATCTTCCACCATTCCATTCACCTGTGGGTGATAGGGCTTGTACTTCTAATGATATACCTGAAATTCCTCCAACATCGTTGTTTTGGGCAAATTTAGTGTTTCTACAAACACCTAACCCTCTAGACCTAGTAGCTAGTCTAGAAACAATAGACAAAGTAATTTGTTGCTTTTCATATAATCAACAAATAAGAGAAAGAGGAAAAGAAACCAACCTGTAGCTTTTTCTTGCCCCCTCTCTCCTTTGACTGATTCCATCGCTCCTTTCCATACTTAACTTGCTTGGAAAGTACCTACACACAAGCCGAGACAGAAAACCATCAAAGCATACAATAAAGATCTGTTAATTAAACATATCATAGAATCCAAAATATGATATACATCATATAATAACATGAATGGAAAAAGCTTTGAATTCTTTATTGATAAAAGGAAATATTACAACCCATGAATGTTCATGCTTGATTCAATGTCTTCCTTCCAGTTTCGATCCCTTCTCTCCTCATGAAGCAACAATTCGACATCATTACAATACTCTTACTAATCTCATTCAAACAACATTTCCTTAGCTCAAGAAATTCCAACCTAGACCAACCTTTGAATGCTTGGTCAATTTATAGTTGAATGGAGGAGATTAAACCATTAATGGCCTTCATGAATGCTCTGCCAAATTTGGGAAGTGGTTCCATGGAGGAAGGGATAATGATTTGAGGTTCATTCATCCTCTTCCTCATCCAAATGTGAGCTCAACCAACCTGGAAACTTCCAGAAGTATCCATTGGATGAGGAATCCAATGGATTCATTTAAAAAAATTTGATGAATCTCGCTTAGTGCAGGTGAAATAAAGGGTAACTGCACTACAGTGCGCCCAGTTAGTGCAGTTTCTACATTCCAATGCAGCCTGATAGAAGGCTACCTATGTTGATCTCCTTAGGGACACTTTTTGGATGAATGGTGTCATGGAAACTCTTGGGAGGAAAGCATGATGTAGGTTGACCTCATTAGGGAATGAAAACAACTAAATTAGGGATTGATGGACCCTAATAGTACTGATCTAGAAGTCGGGATTGATGTGCCCAAGTTGACCTGTAACAGTTTCCCCCTAAAGCATGAAGTTGAAAATAAACATTTCGAGTGAGAGGCTTTACCATTTGGAGAGAAGGTTTCGAAGTGGAAGGTGACCTACATCAGTTACAATACAAATATCATGATAATTTGTTTTTCTCGCGAACTAGCTGAGGGAACGCATACCCATTCTTAGCTTATAAACTTTCATTACATGTACAAATATAGTCGTCTACAGATATAGACCCATGAATGTAAGGCCATTTGTACATTTGATATAGTACTCCTGAAAATATGTCGCGGCCCGGATGGATGAAACTAGATCTGAGGTCTTCAATCTCGTTCAATCTTCACTCAATGTACAAGTCTATCCATGTGAATAGATGATCCGAAGTCAAACATGGAGATACATCATCTAATTACCAGATAATGATGTAATCCGTTAACATATGCGAGAGGAATCACCAATAATGATAATGACCCTCAAGGTACTGCAGTACATTTTGCATGGTGTGAATAAATGATTTGATGTCAAACACCATACAAAGTCTTTTGGTCAAAGGCCATTGATGTCAACCTATCACTAAAAGTGAGAAACATGCCATTGATGTATGCAAGCCTCAAGGTACAAAGGGATGTTTCTAAGTCAACTTCTTGGATGATTTTTTGATGTCGACCAGAAGCGACTAATCGCAGGAGGGCCTTGATGTATCCCACATCAACGACACAAAACAAGGTAAATGATTTTGGAGATGAAACATCAACTAATGACACAAGGTTCAGGAATGGCGGGCATGAAAATGAAGGTTTATTGTATTGTAAAGGATAAAGTTTTGAATTCCATGAATTCTCTTGAACATATCAGTGACACTGAAGTGAATTCATAGAATTGACCCAAAACAAAGTGACGGATGGTATGATAGACCAACGATGTGATAACCATCAAGCTAAATGACCCAACCCACATAGTCATGGTGATGAGGTGAAGGTGTCATGTTCAAGAGCGACTTACTACCATAGAGTATTCTTGGCTTTTTCCATTTTCCCTAGTCATTTCTGACCAGTACCTCTTTATTTTTTATCAACCTTGAGGAGGATAACATATGCTTGTTGTATAATTCCACCCTTCGAGCGAATCCATTTCTATTTGATTTTTTAATGAGTCTAGCGAAGGTGAAACTCAGCCTTGTCTAGATGGAAAATCTTGTCACTATTTAATGTTTTTAACGAGTTTAATGACATAGATAACTCAGTCTTTTTCACATTTAGAGAGTCTGAAAAGGGACTAAAAGGAAACTCAACAAGTTCTTTTTCGCAAATTTGTCTCTCAAGTCCAAAAAAGCATAAAATAATACAAGAGAGAACCTATTGATCACGTTTGATCAACGAGTACCTTTTTCATAGTTAATCTATCTCAGCCCGAAGAAGGGGTAAAACTATACTGAGTAGATATCGATTCTAATCCATTAATGAGCTAGAAACGACAAGCACTCAGAAATATTTTCATGTTTAAAGAGTTTGAAAAGAGCTTAAAGAGAACTCCACTTTGAGGAACGAGTGGTGTCAAGGGTAGTAACTGGTTCCGGTGATGTTGGAAATTCTAAAAACCTGTTGAATGATGTGAAGAGGATGGCTAATAAGACCACTCATTGCAAATGTTCCTCAAAAAAGGTAAAACAACCAAGTGAAAGTGTATGATCAGCCAAAGGGATGGTGGTGATGGGATGAAAACAACCAAGGCTCATCTAACGAAAAGGCTGATAGAATGGAAATCATGAGGGTTAAAATGGAAATGGGTTCATTTTTACACAAGCTTGAACCATAGGGAACTATGCTTGGATTCGGTTTCATGTTTACACAAGCTTGAAATCAACAAAATATGCTTGGTTTCAGTTTCATTTCTACACAAGCTCGAAATGAAAAACTATGCTTAGATTCAGTTTACATGCCCCCATCATGATGAAAGGGAGAGTCTCTTATAACCAAATGGAAGTCGCTACTATGAAGCATGATGGTTATCCTTTTTGGCTTCATCCAGATAGTGACAAAGGTGAATGGGGTCATTCCCTTCACATAATCACCAGGAAAGCTTAACTTTACCACTAGGTGCATGCCCCCCAAGCTTCATTACATTCACCTAAGTAGACTACTCATGGCTATCAAGTGGATGGAATGAAGGTTCTTTTACGAGATCAAGTGAAAGACTTGACTTGGATTTTACGAGATCTACTCAAAGACTCAACTTGGAACTTTTTCAGGGGACCTTGTTTCATTTTTTAATGAGCTTGACACAAAACAAGGAACTATGCTCATATTCCTTGTTTCATTTTTTAACGAGCTTGACACAAGACAAGGAACTATGCTCATGGACCTGTTTCATTTTTTTAACAAGGTTGACATAGTAAAATAACTATCCTCATGGGCCTGTTTCTTTTTTTAACGAGGTGGACACAGTAAAATAATATCCTCAATTCCTTGTTTCATTTTTTAATGAGGTTTACACAAGACAAGGAACTATCCTCGAAGACCCTTGTTTCATTTTTTAACGAGGTTGACACAAGAAAACGAACTATCCTCAGAGACCCTTGTTTTATTTTTTAACAAGGTTGACACAAGACACCGAACTATCCTCGAATTCAATCACAACTCATAAGAGGTCATGAAGGAGAGATTTGGTTCTAATGCCCCCAGTACATGATGTACAACATCACTGAATTGATCATCAGTTGATGCAGGTATGGAACAAGTTGCCACATAATTAACCCATAGTGGGGATGATACCATTGGTATAAATGGACCATTTAGGGAAGATGGTGGACTAGAAGCCATATTTGGACTGGGAAGTGAAAGATGGTCAATAGTGACAATCCTGCCTTCATGTGGGAAACAAATCACTTGAAAGAGTGTTGAAACAATAGCTCCCATGTCATAAACATAGTTGCGCCCAAGAAGTAAATTATAATATAAAGGGCCTGGAACTACCATCATGTTCAAATAAATGATTTTTCCTCCCAAAGTAATGGCTAACTGAGGGAGGATCCCTAATGGTTGTCTAGTTCCTCTATTAAAAGCCAACAGATTCTGGGTAATAGGCACAAGTGGTGGCAAACCGAGCACTTGCTAAGCAGTTGAGGAAAGGATACTCACTGATGCACCTTCATCTATAATAGTGCCAGATACAATCATATTACAAACCTGTACTATGATCTAGAAAGGCACATAGGAAGGAAGGTAGAATCCTACCAATCAATTCCAATCAAAGGAAGTGACTAGACTACTTGGAGGGGGTGCCGTAGAGACAAGAGGATTAACCCCTTGAGTTACAAGACCAGGAGGATTTTCCTCTTATCTTGATGGAACAAGAGGACTACCCCCAAGCTCCTTAGAATCTGAAGAAACAAAAAGAACTTGAGTGTCATCATTTTCACTCTCTTTGAGAAAGGTACGATTAGCTGAAGGTGAAATCGGGTCAATTGTTACCTCGACCTATTGATTTGGGTCGGGTATAGACTCATAGGATTCACTTTCAGAGAGAGTGGGTTTGACCAACAGTTGATTTTGGTCAATCAATTCATCAACTAATGAAGGATTTAGGGAAAGTTTCCTATAACCAGATGGAAGTCGTTGCAGTGAAGCAGAACAGTTATCCAACACTTTTTTGGCTTCATCTAGATAGGGACAAAGGTGAATGGGATGATTCCCTTCACATAACCTATAGGGAAACTTAAGTTTACCTTTGTTTCCATGAACTTTATTACCACTAGTTGACGGTGTATCACCAACATGATCTCCAAAGGTTGATGACATAGGATGATGTGAACGAGAAGACCAATCTTCTAATATCTGAGGAATATCAGGACAACTTCGAAGAATATGGTCTCCCGCACAAAGTTTGCATGGATATCAAACTTTGTGAGGCTTGATGGATGATTTCCCATCTGATGTTGCATTCAAAGCAATGATTGCTTTTTCCCCCTCTGTTGAATTTGCTTCTTCTTATTCTTCTTCCCTTTCTTCTTCTTCTTAGCCACCTAGTTACTAGTACCAATACTTTCACCAAGCGAAGAGGAATAAGGGTAGGAAGAAACAACCGAGGAAGAAGGCAAAGGGTCAACTTTAGGATCAACTGGAGGTTGATTTTGTTTAGTTGGAGGAGTACTTGATTGCAGATAAATCATGACATTTTGAACCAAAGAGGTTGAAAACAACCATACTAGCAAGCCAATGGTAAATCCCAGAAGCGACAATGTAGCCATATAAGGAGCACCAGTATTTACAAAAGGAGGAAAAGGACTAGGATTCCCATCAAAAGGAATTCCTTGATTGGTGGACTCCGAATTTGTTGCCATATTTTTTAACCTAAGATCAACTAAGGAGCGAGCGTGGAGGATGTTATCCGTGGTCAATTAATTTTTACGACACTGGAACACAACTTTGCTTTTTCATTTTTAAAGAGTCAAGAAAAAACAAAAGATGACTCTAGTCACTTTTGATGTTTAATGAGCCTGAAAGGAAAAGTTCTCAGATGATCCTTTTCTTTTAAGGAGTCAAAAAGGAATGAAAGTGACTGCTCTGGAGATTCTAGACAAGAGGGTTTACCAAACTAATCGCAAAACTACAATATACACCTTGGTGATAAATGAAAGAGAAATTACCAAGGATTTAAGGTATGGCAGTCAATCTTCCTGAATGTTGTGTTCGGTGCATTACGATCGGTAAGGTGGCAGACTCGCCTTTCTAGGGATAAAGGATTTCAACCTATTGGGGTCTCCCACTATATACTCGACGGTACAGGGAGCACAAGCCTATACTAGCACTTATCGAATCAAAGAGGAGGAATCACCCAACCTCAATGAAAACGATAGCCACTAGGTTTAAAGATGTTGGAACATGTCTCTAGCCTAGACCTCTAGATGTTTTCGTTAAATTCCAATGCATTGTTAGATTAATTGATGTAAATTTTAGGTTGATCTTGCTTAAAATTTGCCTTTGAGGGTTCACCATGAGATGTTTTTTGAAATTCGTAAGAATGCAACTGGAATGAGAAGCACTCTTTCCATTTATTTTCAACAATGAAAATCCTAGTTATGAGGGATAGAGCATACAAATACTTTTTGAACAAACAAAAAAGAGCACAAACTAATGCAATTCCCTAAACCATTCCTTTTGAACACACAAACTCAAACTCTGAAATGCAAATTGCATGCATTTCTTTTCAGTTTCTCTTAATGTGAATGATGCAATAGGAAAAAATAATGCACAAATGATTTAGAAAACTGTATGACACTTTCGATTTTAAAGAAATGAAGATTTTTGACCCTTTAAATGAAAAATACAAATCAAATGCACAAATAGATCAATCAATTATTTCTGAAGGAAGACTTTACAACCCTTCATTTTCAACAAAACAATTGATCAAAACTACCTTTTGACAATGGATTGCAAATGATAAACAAATACATAAAAAAACATCCAACAATCCAGTCTAAATTGGGTCGAATAAGGAGATAAAAGACTATTCTTAGAGACAAGACTTCATTTACATTCAACAAGCAATTCAAACTGCTGAAATTTGACAAAATTTTCAATTCCTAGATGGGAAAATTGACCACAAAGGGATCAACATAGGAAATAGTTAGATACAGTGCACTGAATCACACTATATCTATGTGGAAAGTGCACTGCAGCACACTGTGTCAGTCATAGAAGTGCGCTGACTACTGAAGGCAATTTTATGCTTAAATTTGACTCAATTTTCAGTGAATTTAGACTTGAATTCCATAAATGACAAGAAGTACAGTATGTCAAAGTGCTTAAAGAGATCGATAAGCTACTCCAAGGGATAGGATCTCTCCCTAGTGGAGTCACCAATTTGTTTTAGGCAAATTTAGTGTTTCTACAAACACCAAACCCTCTAGACCTAGTAGCTAGTCTAGAAAAAATAAACAAAGTAATTCGTTGCTTTTCCTATAATTAACAGATAAGAGAAAGAGGAAAAGAAACCAACCTATAGCTTTTGCTTGCCCCCTCTCTCCTTTGATCAATTTTGCTACTCCTTTCCGTACTTAAATCGCTTGGAAAGTACCTGCACACAAGCCGAGACAGAAACCCATCAAAGCATACAATAAAGATCTATTAATTAAACATATCATAAAATCCAGAATACTATATACATCATATAAGAACATGAATGGAAAAATATTTGAATTCTTTATTGATAAAAGGAAAGATTACAACCCATGAATGTTCATGCTTGATTCAGTGCCTTCCTTCCAGTTTCGATCCCTTCTCTCCTCATGAAGCAACAATTCGACATCATTACAATACTCTTACTAATCTCATTCAAAAAACATTTCCTTAGCTCAAGAAATTCCAACCTAGACCAGACTTTGAATGCTTGGTAAATTTATAGCGGAATGGAGGAGGTTAAGCCATTAATGGCCTTCATGAATGCTCTGCCAAATTTGGGAAGTGGTTCCATGGAGGAAGGGATAATGGATTGAGGTTCATTCATCCTCTTCTTCATCCAAATGTGAGCTCAACCAACCTGGAAACTTCTGGAAGTATCCATTGAATGAGGAATCCAATTGATTCATTTAAAAAATTTGATGAATCTCACTCAGCGCAGGTGAAACAAAGGCTAACTGCGCTACAGTGCACCCAGTTAATGCAGTTTTGCATTGCAATGCAACCTAATAGAAGGCTACCTGCGCTGATCTCCTTAGGGACACTTTTTGGATGAATGGTGTCATGGAAACTCTTGGGAGGGAAGCATGATGTAGTTTTACCTCATTAGGGAATGAAAACAACTGAATTAGGGATTGATGGACCCTAATAGTACTAATCTAGAAGTTAGTATTGATGTGCCCAAATTGACCTGTAAAAATCGCGCTAATTGTTTCATTCAAAAAATGTGTGCCTCTATCACTCATCAAAATATTCTCACATCCAAACGTTGTTGAGACGTACTCAAAGAGAAACTTTGCAGCAGTGGTAGTTGTACAGTCCCTCACTAGTTGCGCTTGCACCCATCGGCTTAAATAATATGTTGTAGTAATAATATACTATGCGCCCATCTGCTTTCTTGGGGGTTGTATGGGACCTATAAAATCAATGGCCCATTTCTCAAATACCTACAACGAAACTTGGGGATTTAAAGGCAATTCATCCCTTCGCGAAGGCTACCCCATCCTTTGGCAAGCATTGCACACCTTGTAGTATGTTTGAATCTTTGTGTAATGTTGGCCACCATAACCCAACGCGTAAAATCTTCTACACAGTTGCTTTCCCTGCATAGTGGCCTCCTCTCTCTCCTCCATGAGCTTCAACTAAGATACTGGTGCATTCAAACTTCAAAACATACATTCACAATATCTCATCCAACCCCATCTTATACAATTGACCTGTAATTACCAAAAAATCTGTCGCATAGACTACTAACTCCTTATTTTATTGAGTGGAATATCCTTCCGGAGTAGTTCCCATCGTCAAAAACTGAATAATTTCAGAAAAATGGTCGTTTGTGATGAATAATTTCAGAAAAATGGTCGTTTGTGATGCGTACTGTAAAGATTTGCGCATCTAACAATCCTTCCTCCAAACTACTAGGTTCTTCCCCTATTTCAATCCTTGAGAGATGGTCTGAGCCTGCATTCAGTCTTCCAAGATTCACAATCACTTCGAAATCATACTTCTAGAACAATAGCAACCATCGGCAAATCTCCCCCCCCAACATGGGCTTATTGACTAGGTACTTCAGCGCAGAGTGATCAGTATACGTATTAAAGTGTCTGTCCAACAAATAATTCCTGAATTTTTGCAGCGTGTAGACCATCGCCAACCCCTCACACTCTGTAGTGGAGTAATTCTTCTCAGCTTGGGATAAATTCCTACTCGTGAAAGCTATCAGATGGTCAATCTCACCTTCTCCTGCATGTGTTAATACTTCTCCTAGCGCAATGCAGGAAGAATCAACATGCACATGAAACTCCTTTTCCTAGTTGGGAAACACCAATAAAGGTGTTGTCACAATTTTCTCCTTCAAGACATCTAAGTTGCGTTGATATTCTTCATCCAAATAGAATATCGAATCCTTTTTTAGCAATTATTCCATCGACATGATTATTTGGGCATACGCCTTGATAAACTTTCTATAGTACCCAGTGTGTCCCAATGTCATGCACAGTTGTTTCATGTTCCTAGGTGTTATAGACATATTTGGGCACTTCAACCCCAATCACATATGTCGACAAACCAAGGGCTCTTTAACCCCTAAAATGTTGTTTCATACCCTAAAGGATCATGGTCAACTGATTACATCATTTCCCAGAAGTTCCACCTAAAAAACCACTTAGAACTCGCCAAAACTGGACCATATTGACTGCCCCACTACCATGGTGCGATGCATACTGGCTCCTACACTAGCCAGGTGTGATGCATACTGAAGAGGCATTCTGTAGGGTGTGATGAGCGAGAATGGACAAATGGTTGAGACAGATTGCTAAGTGGATGCTCATGGAATCTTCTAGAAACTTCTCCTATGACACTTGCCTCTCTAAATTCGCCCAGGGATGAGTAAGAGACCAATGAAATCTCCTAGTGGAACCAAGAACTATCAGGGGAATGACACTAATCAAAAACCCAGAGCTGACTCACACCCTTGCAAACATCTATAAATGGATCCCTCATCAGAGATCTAGAGGCTGGAATTTTGTAATTTGTAAGGAAGTGTTGTTGGTTTATTTTTGAGAAGAGACATTGTATTGTTGGGTGATCTTTCTTTTCATGAGGTGAAGAGGGGTTTGATGCTAGGAGGGTGATGCTGGATCAGACAGCTGGGTTGTAATCCCCTCTTCTATTATTAATAAAGTTCTTTGAGTTTTCCTCCATATAATCATGTATTTGTGAATCTTGTTATTTTTTAACGCAATTGTATGTTCAATGTATTTCTGACTCTACATTGCTTATGATATTATAGATCAATATGCTTTAATGGTTTTTTGTTACTTTGTCTCTACAGGTATTCTCTAAAGCAGGACAAGTAGGAGAGGAGTTGCAAGCTCTATCAAGGGAGAGACAAATCAAGCAAGGAATCAAGCGAAAGATCTAGGTTGGTCCTCTTTGCTTCTCTCTTATCTATCATACATAAAGGAAATCAAAAATTGCTTTGATTGTTTGTTTCTAAGATAGCTACCAATCTTAGTGGGACTAGTAGATCGAAAAGACACTAGTTTTCCTGGAAACACTAGGGGGTTCCAAATTTACAATAAAATCTTCGCAAGGTCCACCATCAATCCCTACTTACATACAACATGGCTGAGAAAAATCCCAAAAGGCACACAAAATATACACTTCTTCAAGTTTAGCTCAATCTGAAATATTCGACATGTATCTAGCATGAGGCGCATATTTTCCTTGTATTTTTGATTCAATTGATAAGGCCATTGCTTAATAGGCTTCGCATCTAGTTTTAATGTAATCTTCATAACGCCTAAATCTCTGAAATTCCCTTTCAAATCTAAAAACTTCGTGGGGAATAAGTCATGGTACTTGCACAGTAGCTCAACTACTTTATCAACCATATCTTCATCCCAATAATATCTTATCTTCGTGAACTTCGAATCATTTTTAGACACAATGCTTACCTATCAATTTTTCATGGGCTCTGATATATTTGGGTTTTCTACCTTGGGTCCCTCGACGTCACACTGTCCTTCGGTCCCAGGGATGGTAATATTTGTGGGTCATCCTCTTCTTCAGTCATCACATTATAGCATTCTAGTGCATGGCACAGTTGTGTACTCCAATCTGGTTGATTCCATTCTATTGTTCCTTTGGTGTCCTGAATTTAGCTTCTTTTATTTCTTGCAGTGCTTCATCAATACTCTCAAAGCCATCCTCAAAGCTAAAAGTTAATAAAAAACCTTCTTTTGAAACATCCCATTCTGCAATCCCATGGTGAAGCTCAGTCTCCAAATACCAGTTCATGGGGGTCGTATCTAACATACGACAGAATATATGCACCCACTTAGGTTGTGGTTGTGTTCCCCGAGATTTAGCCAATCATGCTAAATGATCGTGCAAATCATCCTTCCCACTATATTTTTCTATCATCCTAGAATTAGCATCATTGATCCTTAGCTTCATCATTCTTTGATATTCTCTCCATCCTACAAATACTTCATTGTGCATGCCCCACCAACGGGTAGGCATAGCGCGCAGCACCAATCCCAGTGCTTGGAATCGGTGCTCTTATGGTACTTCCTTTTCAAATTCATCTAAAAATAATTCCACATCAGTCAATCCATCATAGTGGAGAAGATTTCTTACCTCGGTTGAAACACACCTAAGCGACTTGGTCATCACATTGCAGTGGAGCGTAGATACTTCATGCAACCTATTCTGCCAATTCTCAAGTTCTTCATCTGAATCTGAGGCGCAGGAGCTATCCCTGTCCCACGCGATTCATCCATCTTCTATAGGATTGATCCAATCCTCATCACGAGCTGTTAACTTGTAGATATGATCGAGATCATCATCGTTTTCTACATAGTCGCACATAGGTTCAGTGTAACGTGTTCCTTCTGTAGGGTCTAATGGCACTATTACCCTAAGCGACTTCTTCTCAAAGGAAATCTTTCACTTCTTCAAGTTGATTATCACATTCATATCAATAGCCCAGTCAATTCCTAGTAGTGCGAGGTATGGGTTACTGTCTTCCACTATCTCAATGACCTCGAAATCATCCAACGCACTTGCTCCCTCAATATCCACCGTTACACCATATAAGTGCCCCATTGGAATAATATTCTACTAATTTTCCATTCGCAACTGAATAGGAGACCACTACAGTGCAGGTCTCCCCATCCTCTCCCATGTTTTCTTAGGAAAAACGTTCACATCCTGCTGGTTTCATATTTATACCTGCCAATTTACTTCTTTTCTCCTCACAAAAATTTGTCCTGATGATGAGTCTAGTTGAAGACTCGAAACGTCGACCACAAAACATGAACACTGTGGAAAATCCGAACTCCATTCAGAAATCACACCACAGTAATCTGCAATCTAAAAAACGTTCACATCAGACCCCAGATCCAAGATGACCTGATCCATTTCGTGTTCACCTATCTAAATGGTTAGCCTCATCTCATGCCCTATTCATGCCTTATGCTTGCCAATCTTCCTTAATGTGTGATGCTTCATAGGGGTATTTTCCTTATTGGTGCAATTGTCTATTAAGTCTTGAAATCCTTTGACAACTTTCTGATCACATAGAAGCTTCATACAAGTCTTCAGAAAGTCTTGACGGTGCTGGACCTACCAACATGTCAGGGGATCTCCCCAATAAGAAGTCCCAACTACACCTCAGATCGTTTGGTGTAGGAGTCCTAGCAGTGGGTCATATGTTATCGCCTTGACCATGATTTCAAACAGAGGTAATTAAGATGTCCCCATTGGTAGCAAGGGTGTGACATATGCAGCAAGTCAAGGAAGTTGCATGAGCAATTCTAACACACGGAGGGTGAGGTGAGTGCACCCCTTGGAAACTTGTGGAAGCACAAAGTTAAGAAGGGAATGCATGATCAAATATGCATAAAAAACTGGAAGGCAAGTAAGCTATCAATCCAAAGTGCTGGTTAAAGAAATATCACATTTCAGTAAGATTCACACATACATATACAAAAAGGAAATGTGTAAGAAAAAAGATACATATATCATTTAGAGTAAACAAGATAGCTGAAATACAATATGACATATTAAAGAAACGTGTTGGATCTGTTATATTAAGAAGTGAAAGTTCCAGTCATACAATACAACCATGACCAACCACTAGTTACGACAACAGAACGTTACAGTCATTGCCGCTTGCTCCTATATAAAGATATACTAGATCTGCATAGTTGTTGGGCATGGAATCCCCCCCACAACATGTTTTGGGGCTCAAAGCCCAAGTTTTGAGTAATAATGTTGTAAAAACTCCGCGAATTGTGGGGGCAGAGTGTGAATTATATGTGAGAGTCATAGGGTTGTCCACCTTGATTTTTGAATGTACTGTCAGCCTACCCATGGTCCGTGGACCATGGGATTGTATAAATAAGAACGAGGCTCTAAGTTGTAAAGATATCAAATAGAATCATAGAGAAAGATGAACAGAAAAAGATCTTAGAGTGTAAGGAGAAGTGCGAAGTGTGTTTTGGGTCATAGAGTAGGAAGAGGCTCTACAGCTGAGTGTACAGAGGCATAGTAGAGTCTGCAGCTGAGTGCATGGACCCCTGCAGCTGAGTGTGCAGGGTAGAGTTGAGTCTATAACTAGAGAAGAAGATAATAAAGAGAAGTTTGATTCCCAATCTTGTGTATCTGTTTTGAGTTATTATATGTTTGATATCATCTGCAATTATACTATTTTATTTATTGCACACTCTTGTATGAATGGTGAATATTGTTGAGTATAACTAAGCACATACAAATATGCTAATTTAATTAACTAATAACGAGTTACTAGGAACGACTTGGGTAATGACATTGTTCGGCCCCCGAGTAGGGTTATGCGAAGGCAACATCTCAGGCTGTGAGGTACAGATAAGTGCGCGTAGCAACAGGCACGCAAGGTTGAGCCACAGACCCCTTGAACAACATCAAGACATCCCCAAGGTTTGGAAACCTCATTCTAGCACACTCCCATACTACTTTGGGTGAGACCTCAGTCTGCGCTTCGTGGACTATTGCCGAAAGGGCCAGTAGTACCAGGATTTGTTTGGCTAAATCACCTTTGAACCTGGGCAGGCCCCTATAAGCCAACAAATGGTTATGTTGCTGGGATCAGGATCTACATAAGGGATTTCTAATGTCTTATCACTGGAATCCAACGAAGAAATAAATTGAAGGGTGGTTGGACAGAAAAATTCACGAGTTTGTGATGCAAGAAAACAGGAACCCGCGAATATCAGAGGAACAGTGGTTAGAGTGTTATTTATATATTTAAATCCACGAAATTTTATTTGCATCATTCCCTCTAAATATGCGAGTGGATCACGAAGCTAGTAGACAATCAGGGAAGGTGCAGGCTTGACAAACCAACTGTGTTGACTTTGGAAGTGGTGTGTAGACTAAAATTGTCAAAAGACAAGATCGCGTGCACTGTGGACCATTGGCTCGATCGAATCATAGGAGGATTTATCACCGAGTTCGTGGTAGATACGAGAGTCAGTTACAGCGAGGTGGAATGACGCTTCCTCAAAGGACCTCAACGTAAGTACATTAAATCATTGAACACTTGGATCAAAATGCTACTGTGTGAAAAGTCAGTTATGCGAAAAAATTGATGTTTGGGACTACATGAAGTGGGAGGATCTACAGAAACAAAGGTAGCACAGAGATAGAAAATAGCCCCTTGATTTCGCCATGACGGGAAACTGAGGAAGAGCTCGCAAAAGTTTCTCTGAGAAGTGAAATCAGTCTGATAAAACAGCGAATTCCACGCATACTACCTCCACCTACACCACTATCGATTTCACCATCATCACCCCCATCTCTGCCCACACCACCTCGGCCACCACCATAGTTTAATATGGAAAGAATGATAACACTGTCAGTATTCAGAGGAGTAGGGAATGAAGATCCAGACCAATTTTCGTTTGTAGTAAAGGTTGTATGGGAAGAGAAAAGGGTTATGGATGACAACATAAAGAAGGCCACATCAGTAATCACGTTGCAGGATCACGCACTGATGTGGTACATTAAGCACTCTAATGATAATCCAAATGCTGGGATCACAAAAATCCAAGTTGCGCTGAACAAGGAGTTTAGCAAACCATAATCAGATACATAGTCAATTATCAGGTTCAAGGAGATTGTGATGCTTCCAAGAGAGACTCCCTGGGAACTAGATCAGACTGAAGAGTATGATTCATGAAGCCAACATGACCTTGATGGATGCACAACACCACACATAGTTTGTAGCTTCACTAATGTCGCATTTAAGGATGGTGCTGTCGCAATAGAAGTTATATACCCATGCCAAAGCATTGAAGATTGCAATGAGATTGCACGAGACCCCAATACAAGATCCGGGCCTAGGAGTTCAACAAATTCACGTGCAACTACAGAATTTGTGTCTGGAAATGCAGAGTTTGAAACAGGACAAGACAACTCGCCCAGAGGTGTGCAAGGAGGTATGATGCTTTAAATGCAAAGGACAGGGGCATGAAAAGGACCACTTTCCAGTTTTCGTGAATTACTTGGTGGGAGGAGGACCAATGCCATTAAGACCAGAGGCACAAGCAAGACCGAGTGTGTCGCCTGCATTATGGTGTGTGATTTGTCAGATAGGAGGGAAACATGCTACAGACAACTATCACCTATTACAGAAGTATACGCAAACGTCCCAGCAATTGTTCTATAATTTTTGTAGGTTAGTAGGTCAGACAAGTGCACCTTCAGAAGTTACAAACTGATGATGGATCAAACACCTGCCTATAGAGTGCAGACCGAAACATAAGCCCTTGATCCAAATACAAGGATGGTGCGCACTAGATTTCAAGGGCGCGACCGAGAATGAGGTGGAATGGGACCAAGAAGGGGTCATGAACAACTAATTTGTTACAATTGCGGAGGTCCAGGGCAATATGCCAATGATTGTATGAATCCGAAAAAAGCGTCATGTTTATATTGTACCCAATTTGATTATAAGATGGAGGACTGGCCTACACTAATAGCGAGGTTGCGTGACAAAGGAGTTCTCCAACCTCCCCCAACTCAGAACCTACAAATGATGAGGTCTGAGCTGCACGAAGAGGACCCAAATGTAAACATAGTGCTGCGCAGTGGTATCACAACTGGAGATGACAAAGGCAAGCAACCTAAAGAAAGTGTGTGGGTTCGCAAGGCTCCTACAAAGGAACCTAAATTTGATTTGGAGCACACAAAAGAGACATTCATGGAAGCTAAGAAGAGCTTCATGGAGGCCTCCACTTCAAGTAGTGAGGATCAACAAGAACCAGAGATGGATCCTTCAATTCTCACTACCTTTCTGGAGACATGTATGAAGTTTTTATGCAACAGCAAGGTTGTGAAAGGGCTGTAGGAACTTATCACTAAGTGCGTTGGGTCAGGAGAGTTACGTGTAGTGCGAAAGCTTGGGAAACATACATCGTGAACAGGAAGGGAAATGAGATTGACTGCACCAATCAATGAGTATGAAATGGATCAAGTAATTCTAGATCTAGGATCGGATGCAAATTTACTACGAAAGCAAATGTGGGAGTGCATGGGTAAGCTCGTGTTATAGTGGTCTCCTATTCAATTACAAATGGCGAAATAATAGAATATCCTACCCATGGGAAGATTGCAAGGGGTAACAGTGGATATTTAAGGTGCGAGGACAGTTGTGGATTTTAAAGTGATAAAGATTGTTGAAAATAGAAATGTCTATCTTGTGCTACTAGGCATAGACTGGGCCACGGATATATATGGAGTCATAAATCTAAAAAAGCACAAAACGATTTTTGAGAAAAAGTCGTTATGTGTAGTAGTACCACTATATCTTGCCGAAGGAGCGCAACACACAGAACCGGTGCATGACGATGATAGTGATGATGATCTTGATTGTATCTACAAGATAACCACACAAGAGAAAGATTGGGTGAATCCAACAACAGATGGTAGGATTTCGTGGGAGCCCGAAAACTCCTGCACTTTAGATTCAGACGAGGAAGTAGAATGATGGTAGATATGGTTACATGAGGTAACCATGCTAAATTGCAACATGATGATAAGTTCATTATATTGTGTAGAAAAAGAGGCAAGGGAACTACCCATGTATGATGGATTGACATCTGTGGATGAATTCTTGAAAAAATTTGAAAGTGAAGTACTAGAACAATAGCAGTTCAGTGCTCTGAAATGGGCATTGCGTGCTACGTCCACAAGATGGTGGGGTACGCACCAACAAAGTTTCAGGGACTGGCACGAATGCAAAAGAATGATGCACTTGTGATTTGTGAAACCGCAGGTACAACTAACATACAAATATGACGGATGCAATGATCCGTGGGAACACCTCTCAAAATGGACCAAGGTCTACGAGGAAGAGCCACAACCTAAATGGGTGCATTTCTTCTACCATACCCTAGATGTCATTGCGATGAATTGGTATATTGAGACAGAGCTTCACCATGGTACAAGCAAATGGGATATCTTGCGCAAGGGATTTCTGCTAACTTTCATGTTTGAAGATTGTTGGTCGGATACTGTTGATGATGTGCTACAAATGGTAAAAGCAGTTATCTTCAAAATACCCTAGGAGCCAAGGGAAGTACTTTAGCCAGAATGGGTGACACAGCTGAGCTGCATACTGGAATGTTACAATGTAAATATCAAGTAGGATGATAAGGACCCACGGAATATTAACATTCCAGAGACAGAAGGATGTCGTGAGGTGCAATGACCATTGATTGAGGATCCTGAAATCACTGTACCACTAAAAACAAAGCAGGTAAACATTGGGACAGAGGCGGATCCAAAGTATGCCACGCTCAGAGACTATTAGGATGATGCCACAGTGGATAAGGTTGCGGAGTTACTTCGCGAATATCAAGACTTATTCCCAACCAAAATTATAGATTTGAAAGGGATCGTTGGTGACTTAGGAGTGATGAAAATCACCCTAAAACCTGACATGAAGTCTGTCAAGCAAAGGCCTTACCGCTTGAATCGCAAGTATAAAGAAAAGATCCACGTAGAGTTAGACAAAATGCTCACAGCATGAATTATTGAGCCAGTGGAAGAATCCGATTGGGTGAGTCCTATGGTAGTACAGGAGAAAAAGTAGAAGGGTGAAATAAGCATATGCATGGACCTCAGGAAGCTAAACAATGCTTGTATACACGATCCATTCCCAAAACCATTCACAAATGAGGTAATGGAAAATGTTGGCTGACAAGAAGCATACTCGTTCACGGATGGATTCTTGGGGTATCACCAGATCAAGATCACGCCAGAAGATAGAAGCAAAACAAGATTCGTAATAGAATGGGGATGCTTTCAATACACCATCATGCCATTTGGATTTAATAATGCGCCAACCATGTTTTCACTCATTGTTGTTGTCATGTTCAAAGAATACATCCACAAGTTCCTGGAGGAGGTCTATCTGGATGACTAGACGATCTTTGGATTAGTTAAGCACCACATAGCAAGCTTACACTTGATGCTAGATACTTGTCAATGACACTAGATTGTGTTGAACCTTAAGAAGTGCATATTTCTAGTTCGCTTTGGGACATGTAGTCTACAAACAAGGGCTAATGGTAGATCCTGTGAAGATTGTCGTTATTCTCAATCTGGAAGCATCGCGAAGTGCTAAATAGCTGTGCGCTACCTTGGGCCATATAGGGTACTATAGGAAGTTCATCAAAAGTTATGCCCAAATAACAGTGCAAATGGAAAAGCTATTGAAAAAGGATGTTACATTTTGCTGGAATGACTATTGTATGAAGAGTTTGGATGTATTGAAGGGGAAATTGGCCTTCGCTCCAATCCTGGTGTTCCCAAAATGGGATGTGGAGTTTCATGTACATGTTGATGCATCGTGTATTGCACTGGGAGCAGTACTCACACAAGAGGGTGTAGAGGGCATAGATCACCCTATCACGTTTGCAAGTCAAAGATTGTCTAAAGCCGAGAAGAACTATTCCACCACCGAGCACGAGGGGTTGGCAATCGTGTATGCACTCCAGAAATACCACCATTATTTGCTAGGAGGACATTTCAAGATGTATACCGATCATTCTGCATTGAAATACCTGGTACTTAAGCCTATGTTTGGGGGGTGCATATGCAGATGGCTCTTATTGTTCCAGGAGTATGACTTTGAGGTCATGGTAAAGCCCAGACGCCTAAATGCAGGACCAGATCACTTGTCGTGCATTGAGACGGGCAAGGAACCCACTAATTTGGAAGAGAGACTACCTGATGCTTGACTTTTTGTGGTGCATGTCGCGGATGGACACTTCGAAGATATAATCCACTTTCTGACTACAGGGACCACGCTGAAGGAATACTCTATCCAATAGAAGAAGGAATTGGTAGTACGCGCGTCGGAATTTTTTGTTATCGCGGGGCACCTATATAAAATGGGGAATGATGAGATATTGCAAAGATACGTACCTGAATTTTAACAAAGTCAGATCCTCGTAGAAGCACATGGGGGCGCAACAGGAGGACACTATGCAGGATGCACAATTGCACAAAATTTTCTCCATGCAGGATTGTGGTGGCCAACTCTGCACCAAGATTCGAAAGCATACTATAAGGCCTGCGATATATGTCAAAGGACTGGGAAACCATTGTGACGGGATGAGATGCCATTAAATCCACAAATGAAACTGCAACCATTCTAGAAATGGGAAATTAACTTTGTGGGACCAGTCAAACCTCAGGGAAAGATGGGCACGCGCTACATCATCACCGCAACGGAGTACTTGACACAATGGGCGGAGGCGCAACCAGTCAAATACTGCAAGACCGCTATGGTTGCGAATTTCTTGTTTGAAAACATGTTGACCCGATTTGGCTATCCAAATATCTTATCAAGTGACCATGGATATACCATCATTTTCTGAATGAAACCATCAACGCGCTCATGGAAGAATTTCAGGTATATCATCATAACAGTACATTGTATCACCCACAAGTGAATCGGATAGTAGAGGCATTCAATAAAATACTAGAAACCATGCTGACCAAAGTATGCAACGTGCAACGAAGAAATTGGGACCTGCACGTACCTGCAGTGCTATGGGCTTATAGAACAATGTGCAAGAAACTGACAGAACAAACCCTTTTCCGACTAGTCTATGGTGTCGAAGCTATTATGCCATTGGAATATATCGTACCTAGTCTATGAATAGAAACACTCATAGGAATGACAAACCATGAAGATCTGGAAGAAAGACTCGCGCAATTGGAAGAACTTGAGGAGGAACGGTTCTTGGCAGTTTTTCATCAGCAAGTTCAAAAAACAGCGTGAAAAATCTTGGCACGATTGTCATATTAAGTTGCACACATTCAAAGTAAATGGCTTAGTACTATTATACGACAGTAAGTTTGAAAATTTTCCAAGAAAATTCAAAATGCATTGGCTAGGACAGTACGTGGTTAAGGAAGTCATAGACGGAGGTGTGGTCCAGCTCATCAAATTAAATGGAGAACCCTTCCCAGGAAAAGTGAACAGCAGTCGCTTGAAGCCTTACATAGGCGGGCTAGCTATCTGACTAGTAGACAACAGTACAGTCTTCGCACTTCAAGGATCCAGACCAAGACGTGGGACTATAAATACATATCAGTATGGTTGTATGGGAAGAGTTCAGTTACAGAGGCCTCAAAGGAACAAATGCAGCAGGTTCAATAAGTAGCAGCTTAGTGCACTATGGACATCAAGACCGTTCGGGACTAGTTGGAGGGACCCTACACCAAGATCGCCATGCCAATAGAGTGACTCGAGGATGAGTCACGATGTTTGTGTTGGGGGCCTGTTGGGCATGGAATCCCGCCCCCCCCGCCCCCCCCCCCCCCCCCCCCCCCCCCCCTTCCCCACAGCCTGTTTTGGGGCTCAAAGCCCAAGTTTTGAGTAATATTTTTGTAAAGACTTTGTGAATTATGGGTGCAAAGTGCGAATTATATGTGAGAGTCATAAGGTTGTCTGCCCTAAGTTTTGAATGTAGTGTCGGCCTACCAATGGTCTGTGGACCATGGGATTGTATAAATAAGAGAGAGGCTCTAAGTTGTAAAGATATCAAATAGAATCATAGAGAAAGATGAACAGAAAAATATCTTAGAGTGTAAGGAGAACTATGAAGTGTGTTTTGGGTCATAGAGTGGGAAGAGGCTCTGTAGTTGAGTGTGCAAATGCATAGTCTACATCTAAGTGCGTAGACCCTTGCAGCTGAGTGCACAGGGTAGAGTCGAGTCTCTAACCAGAGAAGAAGATAATAAAGAAAAGTTTGGTTCCCAATCTTGTGTATCTATTTTGAGTTATTATATGTTTGATATCATTTGCAATTATACTGTTTTATTTATTGCACACTCTTGTCTGAATGGTGAATATCGTTGAGTATAAATAAACACATACAAATAAGATAAGCTAATTAAATAATAACGAGTTATTGGCAAGGACTTGGGTAATAACATTGTTCAGCCCCCGAGTAGGGTTGCGTGAAGGCAGCATCTCAGGTTGTGAGGTACGAGTAATTACACGTAGTGATGGGCATGTAGGGTCGAGCCACGAACCCCTTGAACA
This sequence comes from Pinus taeda, assembly GCA_000404065.3. Lineage (NCBI taxonomy): Eukaryota > Viridiplantae > Streptophyta > Pinopsida > Pinales > Pinaceae > Pinus > Pinus taeda. The sequence continues at coordinate 39,245 of APFE031071374.1, forward strand.
ACATCAAGACATCCCTAGGGTGTGGAAACTTGGTTCTAGCACCCTCCCATACTACTTAGAGTGAGACCTTAGTCCGCGCTCTGCGGACTATTGCCGAAAGGGCCAGTAGTACCGGGATTTGTTTGGCTAAATCACCTTTGAACCTAGGTCAGACCCCTATAAGCCAACAATAGTGGAGAAGCCAAGGCTCGTTACAATACTCTCCAAGGTTTCTCTAAGATACTCCTATCAGAAACTTGGCTAATCAAAAGACCCTACAATGAGCTATAAAGTTCTATTTATAACAAAGGTTGGGCTGACCCTTGACATTCCCATTTGTGATTCTTCACCTACCCTCATGACTCTTCACCTACTACATGACTGTTACATCCAACTATTGACACTTGGACTTTCACATGATGTTACATTACAATGCACATGTACCCATGTGGGACAACATAAGCTTGAGCAAGCCATGCAAGTAATCACTAAGACTCGGAAATATGTGGGACAATCAACACTTAGACATCCTCATGGTGCCCGACCATGGTGAACAGATTCCAAGCTTGGTGATCCGTTGTGGCATCCGGGCACTCAATGGTGACATCCTGCTAAAAGCGTACTCTTGTCTCCGTTGTGTCCCGGTACACTAATATGGCTCCTCTGCCCAACTCGTCTAATAGCATACGCATAGTTGTCCTGGGTGTGACCACACCAGCAACATGATGATGCATAGTGTTTGAACTTATCTCCAAGCATGTACTGGTGATCATGCGCATCAACTTGTCAAAATGCATGTTTAGCTTCAGTCGGACTTGCTTCTTGTCTTCGCCTGAGTGAGTGTGCTAAAAGTGTAGGATCGCATGTGTGTGCATAATGACATGCATGCTCTTGAATTCCCTTCCATGTGATCAATAACACTGCTCAACTTCTCTACTCCATGCCAGCTACTAGGGTGGATCTATAACTTATACAAGTGCAGTTTCATCTGTATGTTCATGTTGTGCCCCGTGTTGTACCTGTTCCTACAGTAACTCATTCTCTCGTCTGTGGAGCTCTTGTTCTTCCTTGAATTGTTTCTTCGGTAGAAGTAAATCCTTCTTGGTTTCTCTCTCTTCCTTCACGTGATCTTTGTGTTGCGTTGTCACCTCATAACCTCAATATCCAAAGTTTCTTTTGTCATAAGTGGATCTGCGTTAAAATTGTAGCTTTGTTGTGCCTCTGTGAAAACACTGCTGCAAATTCGAATTCCACCACCTCAAAACTCAACCGCTTCTGATCTAAAATTCGTGAGAACAAAGTATTTCTTGTACAGAGATTGACTGTATGGGCATTCACTAGATATCTCACCTTCCAAAAGAAGGATGAATCCAGAGGTACCTGGCCGATTACAGGAACTCATGCCTGAAGAAATAAAATGTAAACACTTTCTGAATAGAGAGATCCGATTCGATCAATACTCATTTGATATCCTGTAGAAAATTTTCTACCAATCAACCGCTCTGATACCATGTATAAATTGAAATAATATTGACATTATTCACAAATTTTATATCCTAATTTACACTAATGCGGATCACGCATTAATGCATAACCTCTCTATGTTGATCTCAATTTTTCAGTTATATGTAAGAAACAATCGCATGCGCACATTGAAGCATCAATCACACATATCAACACAGTATGTACTCGGGGAAAGCATAAAGCTGAAAACCACCAACTATCTGTATATTATATTGATTGAGAACATGTAACAATACATAGTACAATACTCCTCACAAGTACTCAGTACTATCTCCACCTGTTACACACAAACTAGCTCAGATCTGAATCAATCACTGGCTCAAATCTCCTCCACTGCTTGCCTACCTCCACTGCGCAATCCTGCATGAGAATACGGATGAATGAATGGCTGATCCAAAATTGTATTTCCCTTGTGTTGCACTATGCAATCCTCATTGGCAATACTCAATCCATTGATTGTGCAAATCTCATGCACAACTATAGTCACAAATGACAATTGTCTTCCCTTTCACTCACCTCTAACACTTGTCTCCACTGAACTGTCCATGCACTAAGTTAACCGATGTATTCTTTAGTTGATTTATGAGTTAATAATTAGTGAATTAATTAATAATTAATTCACACCACTCAACACTAGTGTATTTGTTAGTTAGACTAAATACAACTAGTTCAACTAAGTCAAACTGAACACAACTCGATCAACTCCTGATCCAACTCCACAGAACTCAATCACTGAAGTCCTCCATGAAATATCTCAAGTTAACGCACAAGAAAAGTGTATTTCCTTCTGGCAATTGCATGTGCCACATCTGTAGCTCGAACTGAAGTGCTCCAAGAGAATAAGATAATGTTTATAGTCCAAATATTATTAAAAGCTAATAATATTCGACTGCTCTATTTTTAGCCTGGCAGTCTAAAAATAGACTCTGCCCATATGTCTAAAAATAGAGGTCCATCTATTTTTACCAACATGACCAATCATCCACAAATAGCGTCTTGCAACTCATAGACATAGACTATGATCCATATGTCTAAAAATAGACTTTGCGCCAAAAATAGCCTGCGGGACCACTTAGTGAAGGCGACTTCTTTTCACTAAGCTCCATCATCTTGTTGCATTTTCAACAAAAATTCCTAGGAAACTTAAGCAATGTGATGTTTTCATTCTAGGAAAGCATAGCAAACAGTCTTTTCATGATTCACATTCCAGAGCACATAGAAAAATTGAACCCATTCATTCAGATTTGTGTGGTCTAATGCATGTTCCTTCTACAAATGGAAATAAATATATGATGACATTTATTGATGACTACACCAAAATGTGTTGGGTTTATTTATTGAAGAACAAATCTGATGCTTTTCAAACATTCAAAAACTTTCGTACATGGATTGAAAATGTTGCACAATCTCATATTGGTTATATTCACACTGATAATGGAAAAGAATACACTTCAAATGAATTTGAAAACTATCTTCACCAATATGGGATCAAACATCAAACAATTGTGTCTTATAATCCCCAAAAAAATGAAGTAGTTGAAAGAATGAATACGACAATCTTAAATATGGTGTGCTCCATGATGTTTTTCAAGAATATAAAATTGATGTTTTGAGCTGATGCAGTTCTATGTGTTGTATATGTAAAGAATAGATGTCCATCTAATGCTATTAGAAACAAGACTCCTTATGAAATGTGGTATGGGCACATTCCTTCGGTAAAGCATCTGTTGTGGGATAAACTCCCCTAGGGTCTTGGGTGAATACCCTAGCAGATTGGAGGTTATCTATGCAAAGAAACACACATTCCATACAGTCATAATGCTACTATAAGCAAACTCTACGATAAGGGGCGTACCTGAGGTCCTACGTTTGAGAAGAGCCTTCTAGGGTCCAAACCCTTATTGGAGTTCCTTTTGCTCCTTTGACCTGTAAAACAATCAATTCAAGAGAGTACAGCAGTATATGGACTAAACATCATAAAGAAACCATCTTCATATTATAAGGAAAGGTAGTTAGTTATGCAATTAGACAACCGTTCACATATGAATCATAATATGAATATCATAACATGAAGAAGATCTATATCAGGAACAAAGACACGTGTTTCTTTTCTTATAGACAAATAGAGTACAGAAAAGGAATAATTTCACTTGATTCGTCCTTTCACAGGCTCCAAGCGGAACCATCTCCCAGATTCGTCCAGTCTCAAACCTTTAACAAACTCCTTCCATGACTTACTCCATGATATCTCAAGTAGTATGAAATCATCAACACACACAAGGAAACAAGGGTTTCCTGTAGAATGGGGGAAGTGCAGGAGGCACAAGGATCTTTAGACCTGGTCAGGGAAATCTCAGCATAGTATTATTTCGCTCTCTTCTCTCCTCCTTTTGGCCTTCCCATAGAAGCCTTTTTATACTTCTCCCAAAGTAGTTTTTTAGTTGGGAATTCATTGGGAATAGTTGGGCCACAGGCACTAATAGGTAATCAACAGGTAAAACCCGTGATCTTTGCTCGAAATTAAGGAGATTTATTTTTTTTAAGTGTTTTTAAACATATACGCAGGTTGGGTATACACAGACCTGCGTATACACGTGTTTATCTCAGGGCAATGTCGCGTATAAGGAATAAAACATTGTTTTTTAAATTTGGGACCAGGTCTGGAAGGAGGGGTTGCCCTAGGCCATGAGTGCAGCATCACAAACCTCAAGAGTGAGATTTGGATCTATAACAGATGCCCCCTAATATATCAGGTTAGAAGGGGTACATGATGGCCGAAATGTATTAAACAAGTTCATGGAAAGGAAATCTGTAGAAAACTGAGAAGGACTGCACCAGAATTCAGCCTGCCAAGCCACAAAAGGAGATCAGAAAGAAACACTGTCTGAGGCGGGCATACCCATGCTGAGAGAAAATATAACATGTCCGCATATCAAGTACAAGCAGATCCACCAAGTATACAAGTATAAATGACTGGAAAATACATAATGGATCATCTGATCATGATCAAATACGTACATGTCTGAATGTCACATATAAGAATGTCAATGATGCTGAAAGATGAAGCGGATCACTGATATCAAAGACTAATCCCAAAAAGTACCAACTGAACATGATGGAATAATATGGTACTACACTGCAAACTCAGGTTCTAGCATATAAAATGTCGCCATGAATGACTGCAACATATAAAGTGAAGTGGTATCTACTAGCAGCAACAGAAGCAACTGTCAAGTGAACCAACGAATGCTGATACAACTTGAGGTCTTCACCGACCACCGTGGTACATTTCTACAGCATGGGAATAAATGATCTGAAGTCGACCATATGAGAAATCGTTTGATTATCGGTCATTGATGTATATCGTTAACAAATGCGAGACTACTCACCGATAATGATAATGAGCATCAAGGTACCTAGTGAGATCCAACAAGTGTGAATAGATGAGCTGGAGTCGAACACCTGTAAGAATCTATCGATCAGGAGACAATGATGGTTTCCCATTGTCGATAGCAAAGATCTGCCACTAATGACTGCAAACCCCAAGGTACTGCCAAATGAACTCTAGATCTTTGCCCCAGAGCAACGATTCGAAGTCGATAGGGAAAGATCTGCTAGAAGGAAGGCATTAAGGCATCCTCCATCAATCTAGTGCGAGTGTAACCCGTAGGCCAATAATGTGGAAGGAATCAGACGAATAAGATGTAGTAAGCCAACCAAAGTACGTTTCTGGCGTACACAAGATGCGGCTAGCGCACGACAGAAACCCTCTAAACCAACCAATAATGAAAGCTGACACAGAGGCAAGGTATCCACCAATAGGGTCAAATGGAAACCAAGGTACTACACGAATCCCAATGTGTGATAATGTAAGCTGATGTCAAACACAAGGGAAACCACTCAGCCAAAGACCCATGATACTGATCGATGTTGAGCACAAGGTGACCTATCAATAATGAAAATAGGGCCAGGGTGTAGCTCTAGGTCTGCCCTCAGAGCAATATGTCGTCGTCAATAAGGAAAAGACCCACTAGCAAGAAGTCAATGGAGACCTTCTCAAACCGGCACGAGTAAAGGACCAATATAACTGATGTGATAATAGACATGACACTGACAACCAGGATGGCCGACTGAAAAAT
>APFE031071374.1:44968-69141 GCA_000404065.3 Pinus taeda
CTGATGTGATAATAGACATGACACTGACAACCAGGATGGCCGACTGAAAAATGAGTCAAGAGACACCGCAGAGAGGCCGACTCAGGCTAACTTCCCTTGAACAAAAGCATGACACAATGTGACTATATGGCAGCATATGATGACTCTGTATAAGTTCGTCATGCACGAGGCACGAACGAACCCTCCATATGATTGGAAGAGATAACCAATCGGGGGAGAACTGACTCAATAACAAGGTTACGGCGTACCTAAGTCAAACTAAATCCCGCCCAAAATGGAGGAGACTTTGCTTTGAGTTCTTTGTTCAAGGGCGACATGACTAACTCTAGTTGCCAATAATAAATGGAAATACTGTCCCGTTTCCCGCTCTTTTTGGAAGATTTATTTTTTTTGTCTTTTTCTGTTAAGCTCGAAAAAGAATAAAATAATGCTATGGTACAGTGGAAAGAACGAGTGTCGATGAAACAGATGATCTAGTTCCTGGGAATGGAACATTCCTATGCTCAATGCAAGGAGGTGAAAACTGGTCAGTGACACTCAAAGGTATGTTCCTTCCACAAGTCAAGGTGTGTCAAGTTGCAGAAGTCAATGGCATGAAAGGTTGATTTTCCAGACGTCATGATCAAAAGTTGGCTTAAACGCGAGTCCAAGTGAAGCCAGCTCTAGGCCAAAAGGTGCAAATGGTCAACATGCAATGCAGTAGTACAACTCAACACAAAGGAGCCTCTAGGGTATCAGGCTAGAACAAAGCGAAGAAGCTAAGAGGAATGAGTCTTCAACACATAGGTCATGGCGGGACTACAGAGGACTCCTGATCCTACTCAAATTGAAGCAGCATGGACAATAAATGTCAGTGAGGTGCTAACTACGATGCCCATGTAAAGGATGGATCTACCATCGTGTCATGATTTTTTTTTAAAATCGGCGAGTGAAGATGGCTTACGAACCATAACACGATGGGATCGACCCTATGGCAGATGTATCGACAGATGGAGGCTAGTATGCATGATGCAACGGAAAAATGATGTGCCTAACCTATATGCCAGTGAAAAAATGAAACCTGCCATGATGGGTCAGCAGTCATGGGACCGTCTCGAAAACGTCGAAAATGTCCAAAATGTCCTCAAAAACAAACCGTTCTCGACATTCCAAGCTCCCAAGTTAAAAGTCACATGAGACCAAACAAAATGAAATTTTGAATAAAAATTTCATTTTCAAAACTTATAAAAGGGATTTTGGACTCACCATTTTTACCAATTGAGTTGGAGAGCACATATTTGGAGCAAGAGGAGCAAACTTCCCGTGTGCCAAATTTGACCGTTCAAATTCCTCAAAATCTTCCTGGTAACTCTTACACTTAGCTTGCAATTCATTGTGACTAGTTTTAGGATTTTTCATTGATGTTTCACCGTTGAACTATTGTTCAAAATTTCACCGCGGCGTATACGCGGGTTGATAATATGAAACCCGCGTACACGCAGGCCCTATAAGCGAATGTGTGTACAGTAACCCGCGTATACGCCGCGAGCCAATTTTAATCAAAAACTAACGGTTGAAACTCAATTTTTTCTCAGGATGCTGATCACATGGCGTGAAAGAGAACATGCAGCAGTGGATAATGAAGTTATGAATGATCCTCAAGCCTTGGATGCTTTACGGGGATGCGGCTTGCTCAAATTCTTCAAATTGCCGAACATGAAAGCCAATGTACGACTGCTTGAAATGCTCATTGACTATTGGGATGTCGAGGAGGAAGCCTTCATGTGATCAAATGCACTCAGAGTAGAGTGGAAGTTATTTATTTTATCACGGGCCTTCCCGAGGGGAGAGGTAGTACAGTCCCGGGCAGGACACGGCGCAGTCTCACTATAGAGGACTATGTACAGAATCTGCCCAAGACATCCCAAGAAAGTTGGGAGCCAGGATGTCTATGCACACATGGCGAGTTTATCATGAGGATCATCCTGTTCACCATAGCTCGAGTGAAGATCATCTCTCTGCTCAGGCATCACGGCTCACCATGAGCGTGGCAGTGATTGTTCATACTGTGTTTGACTGGTGTACTCCTCTTCTGGCTAGCATGAAGAGCCAGCTCACTTCTATTAAGAGGGGACAGACCAAAAACTTTGGCTACGGAACTATCTTGTGCACTTTCTTGTTCGAGAGGATTCCCGCACTCCGCCCCAGGGTAGCAGTTTCCATCAGCACCCCACGCAATCCACGCATGGGCCGGTGGGCTGATCTGATGAAACATCTGGGGGGTGGGGAGGTTCCTAGGACTGCTTTCGACGATGACTTCTTCACCTGGTGGGATCAGCAGATCATCGCCGTAGACGGCTACCCCTATGTTGGGCTGGACTTCCGAGGAGATCCTGACCTAGCATTACTGCCAAACGCAGCATGGGGCGAGATTGGTAAGAACTTTTTGATTTTATGATTTTTTTGGATTTTTCAAATATAATGATGCATTTTGAAAAATATTTTTTGATGAGATTCAAATGACTAATATAATGATCATGATCCAGACATTGGGCCAGTACGAGCAAATGGACTCCCACGGCACAGACGACGCGGCCGAGGAGCCGAAGAGGCGGCTGCTGAGACGGAATGGACTCTACACAACGTCCAGTGACACTTGATGAGACTGAGCTGTCGAGTACCGATGGCTGCTATAGAGGACCTTCCTGAGAATATGCAGCGTCATGTGGTTGGCATGCCACATGACTGGGTTCGCACTTTTTGGCATGTAGTCAATGCGATAGTTACCTACTTGGCCGCTCATCCTGAGCCGAGGCATTAGATATGCCGGACATGATTATGGGCATTTGAGTCCCAATTCTATATATTTTTGGACAATATATGTACATTCAAGATAGTTTTATGATGATATATATATATATATATATATATATAATATACATTTTGACTTTTGATGCTTGATTTTATTCTGATGATGATGTATCCAGTTCCTAGTGCTTGATTACGTAGATAGCTAACCAATTATGAGATCTTGGAATGTGCAAATAATTAATATAAACAAATGATATTTGCAACAACCTCACCCTTAAATACTGGCGATATAAACATGGATCCCTTACCTGATAAATGTTATTTAATTGAGACACTATCAATTGAGAATCAAGATAAACTACTAACGAGTCAATCTCGTAAGAGATTGCCTCGGAAAGTAAATTAATAACGGAAGTATACTCAGCCATATTATTTGAAGCAGGACCAATGCATACACCTCTTGATACCATCAATTGACCAGTTGGATAATAAAGTACCCAAGCTGCGGAAGCGAGATTGTGAGTGTGCCAACTAGCACCATCGGCGAACCCAAAGTATACCAAGTCATCCATCAACACCTGCAACAGCAGACCAAAAGTGTTGACATCACAAAATTCTTGATGATATATGTACAAATATACATAATATAAAAAGAATCCATTGCCTAACTCCTACTTAAGCAAAGTACTTCTTTAGGTAGAGCCCGTTTCGAGGCTCCGCCAACTTGTTTCCCTCAAAATCGATTAACTCATACGACCCTTTTTCTAAAACTTGTTTAATAATGAAAGGACCGTACCACATAGGCTTAAACTTGCCTGCCCCCAAGGCATCTTTATCTTGGTCATAAACTAAGACAAGGTCGCCTTCAGAAAAGACTCGAGGACGGACATATTTATCATGCTACGTTTTGACCCTTTTCTTATGGGCCTCATTCAATGTGGAGGCATCTCGATGCTGCTCATCGAGATGTTCCAAGTGAAGGAGGCACTCTTCGAGACTCGAAGTCTCTGGAAGGAGCTCTATAGCTAACTTAAGAGATGGAATTTCGCATTCGATCGGAAAGATAGATTCCATCCCGTAAACCAACTGAAAAGGTGTAAAACCAGTAGCAGTCTTTACGGAGGTCCGGTATGCCCACAGATCCGAATACAACATAACGTGCCAATTGGACCAATTTTTTTCGATTGTCCGTTGGAGTATCGTCTTAAGAGTTTTATTGACTGCCTCAACCTGTCCATTGGCCTGAGGATAATAAGGAGACAAATTCTCTTGTCGGAAACCTAATTTAAGAGCCAATTCAGACATCAGTGGATTCTGGAAGTGACTGCCATGATCAGTGACAATCTCTCTTAGGACACCGAATCTTGAGATAACCTGATTGAAAAGGAACAAAGCTACCGTGTCACTATCATTTTTATAAGTGGGCATGGCCTCGGCCCACTTCGTAAAGTAGTCTACAGCCACAATAATATACTTGTGATTCGCTACTTAAGGCAGAGTACAAGTTGTAAAATCAATACCCCACTTAGTAAAAGGACCGACGGTGACAACGGGAAAAAGAGGAGCTAGATGAGCACGCATCTTTTGAGTAAAGATCTGACAAGGGTGACAGAGTTTGACCGCTTCCACATAGTCTTTAAAAAGTGAAGCCCAAAAATAGCCAGCACGTAAGATGCGTTGGGCTGTAGCAAGCCCCGATAGATGACCACCACAAGCTCCACTGTGGCAATCATTAAGCACTAACTCTGCTTCCTCCAAGGTTAAACAACACCGAAGGATTGAATCAACCCCTCGACGGTATAAGGTATCACCAATGATAACATAATTTTTAGCCAGGTGACGTAATTTACGATGTTCATCCTTGGAGAAAGTAGAGGAAACTTCGATCTGAGATAGACAATGATATCTCCAACCAAGGGTGAGTGAAGAGATGAGGAATAAATGTTCGTCGGGACACTTTCCTAATAACAGTATCCTCTCCAAAGGGCACTCAGAATTAGCTCAGTGAAACCATGGATTCTGACTTGGCTGACAAGAATCGAGATCGAATTCTTGCAAGATATATCCATCTATTTATTTGCCCCCATTCACTCGCCTGTTTAGGACAAATTGGAAATGGATTGCCCGCCGCTAAGACAAAAGTTTTGCGTAGAAAGATATAATGATGGAGCCGCTGGACAGCATGAACAGCTGCCAAGGCCAATTTCTCAACCGAAGAATAGCGAAGTTCAGGACCTATTAAGTCTCGGCTCAAATAATAAATCACATGCTCGGTGAGAGCATCATCCTCCTAAACCAGAACCATACCAATGGTTGATTCTGTTGCAGCGAGATATAAAAGGAAGTCTCTGCCATAATCCGGTGGCCTCAAAAGTGGGGTAGAGACTAGTGCTTTTTTCAAAGCATCGAACAATCGTTGCGCAAAATTGTCCCATGCAAATGGAAGTCCTTTCCGTAGAAACCGCATGAACCCTTTAGTGATCTCAGCATAGTTCGCTATAAACCACCTTAAGAAATTAGCCTTCCCTTGAAGACTCTGAAGTTGATGAATTGAGGACGGGGGAGGCAACCGAACTATTGCCTCAACCTTGAAGGGATCAACCCGAATCCCTTCATTTGAAACAATGAACCCTAACAACCGACCGGACGTAACCGCGAAAACGCACTTGTTGGGATTCAACCGAATTTTATAAAAATGACATTGCTCGAAAACCATTCGAAGGTGGCTAGGGTGATCAGTTCTCTTTCAAGAACGAGTAGCGAGATCATCTAAGTACACTTCGATGACATGCTTGATGTCGTGGAAAGCATATGACATGGCCCGTTGAAAAGTAGCTCCAACATTTTTAAGACCAAAAGGCATCTTTCTATATGCAAAGGTACCCCAGGGACATATAAAGGCTGTCTTATGTTGATCTTTAGGACGGATAGAAATTTGATTATAACCAGAGAATCCATCCATGAAGGAAAAAATCTCATTACCCGCACACTCGTGAATAATCTAATCAATGAATGGCGTGGGGTAATTATCTTTGGGACAAGCCTTGTTTAGGTCCCTAAAATCGATGCATACTCGGATTTTCCCTTGCTTTTTATCTACAGGGACTAGATTAGAAACCTAATCAGTAAGAGGAACAGGGTATATAAAACCCGCCTTTAGCAGCTTATCCACTTCCGCTTTGATAGCTGCTGATTTCCTAGGGTTGACTGGCTGAAGCCTCTGATGAACTGGTTTGGCGTTTTCATACGTCTTGATCTCATGTTGAACTATAGATGGGTCAATGCCAGGCATTTCTTCATAAGAACAAGCAAATACATCCCGAAATTCTTTGAGCAGGTCGGTGTAAATTTGAATTTCTTCAGGGGAACACTCAATTCCGATGAAGAGATTCTCTATCATGTTAGGGTCCCTAGAGATGTTTATAGGTGTTGTTTTAGAAATAACCGACATATTACCTTCGACACGAACGTGTGCTGGAGCCAAAGGGTTTGACACCGTACAAACATCACTAGAACAGAGCTCGGAGAATCTAGATTCTACCTCCTGCAATGGAGGAAGAAAGTATGAACGATGGTGTAAATCTTCCCAAGGTCGATCTATACCCATCATTTCTTCGAGGATTGCTTCTTTTGAAGGTAAAACTAAATCTAAGCAGTCCAAAGCAGAGGTAGAATCAAGGCTCCAAGCGGGGGCCACATCGCCATCTAACTCCTCTTCGGAAAAAGGAGTAGAATGGTCATTTGCAGAGTTGACGATAGACTGATATCTAAGCTCAGTTGCAAATATAGGAAATGCCATTCCATTCCCTTGTCCTTCAACTAATGTGGTCGTAGGTGAAGGCAAGGTCCAACGGTCTGAAAAATAACGAGTCCAAAAGAACTCTTCTCGAGAAGACTCCTTAGACAACGAAATGGTATTGATTTTAGCGATAGGAGAGGGAAACTCAAAAGTACCCATCAATGAGGAATACATCCCTACTCCTAGATTCTCAGTAGGTGGACGAGGGTTATCCACTAAAGGAACAGTAGCGTCGGAGCTTGCTTGAGGATCAATTGGACAATAATCCAATTGATCAACCTTTACGATTTTCCCCTCATGAGGAAAGCAAATGACACAAAACAGAGTCAAAACAACGACCTCTATTTCGTATACCTAGTTCCTTCCTAGGAGGAGATTATAGTCTAGGTTAGCATCTACGACTTCTACTTCAATATTAACGACCTTCCCCCAACACATATGGGAAAGGCCGAGATAATCCCATGCGGCTTATGAGAATGGCCATCGAATGTAGTCAAGACGGTAGGTGAAGGAACAGCCGAAGGCGATCCAATAGCCTTCCAACATGACATCGACATGACACACGTGGAAGCCCCTTCATCAATAACGGTTTGAAAAATGTTAATTTTCCGGTATGTAGACTTTATTTGAAAAGCCATATGATGAGGGAGTCGCTTTTTGACATTTAACATGTCGAAAGTGAGCACTAAATAATTAGTTGAATCGACTGCCTCAATCACGGAAAGTAAAGAACTTCTCTGAGCCGGACACGACTGGAGAACCTCTAAAGCGGACATGGCGCATGGAATCTGGGCCAGATCCTCCACAATGGAGTAATTCTGGGCGGCCCTAGCATTAGGATTAATAGTCGCGCGTTTAGCAGAACCTTTCAGTATTCGAGGTATAGTCTCAACAGGGGGTCGATCGATATGAAGGTCAGTACTTCCGGGAACAGTCTTGTCCTTGGAAGTTTCAGCTTCACCATAATCATGTGACTGAGTAGCCACATGGATGTTAGAACCCATCATGAAAACATTCGATGATTTTTCCCCTTCCTGGTTGCCCCCTGCGGAGGTTCCAGGTTTTGAACTCGCGCCAGCAAGAAGTTGCTGCCCTTGGGCAAAAGGGTTGGTTAACACAGCTTGGGAACTAGAAGTCCCTTGCTGCCCTAACAAGCGCTGAGTGTCTTCAATCTTGGGGCAAAGATGAGTTAAATGGTCTCCATTGCACAACTTACATGGAAACTTGACTTTCTTATTCAACTCATTTCTACCACCACCAGCATTGTTGCCAGATTTATTTGCATCAGGCTTCCCATCCTGGTTCTTTTTCTTACCTCGTCCTTTATTTTTCCCATTGAGATTTTGATTTCCATTGGGGTTATCAGATTGGACGACATTAATCAAAGAAGTTTGGGAAGCCGAAGGGTTAGACGATGTGACTTGGTTGTTAGAAGCAGTTTGTAAAGACAACTGCTGCAATTGATTCAACAAGTTCACTGTATTCATGTCTACCGACCCAACAATACCATCCGCGTGGGGAATTGGCTTCGGCTTAGCTACGCCAACCTTAGACCCAGGAGCATCTGGCAAGTACTTTTGTAGGATCCCAGACTGAGAGTAGATCAATTCTAATTGTTGGGCCCTAAAAATGGCTTGCTCCTCAGAATAGACCCCAGACATGGAGACATCTTTGGAGATCTCAGGTATCAAAGACTTCAAAAACCACTCGAGACGGTACTCTGGAGGAATATCAGCTTTAATGAGCCTCTTTCTCCATCTCCATTCCTGAATATGATTAGAAATGTGAGTTGCCCTATCTTGACGAAAAGTGGTCAGTAGTTCGGTTCCGACATCATACCGGACAGGCAACTGAAAATGGTTCAAGAAAATATTGGCTAAGTCGGCGAATGATGTAAAGCTGCCCCCAGGCAACTCTATATACCATTTGGCCATGTTACCAGTCAAGGTGCGTTGAAATAATCTTAACCTAACTGAGTCATCGTTCAGGGAGTTCGATGAGCACCACAAGTGGAACGTGGTTACATGGTTGCCCGGGTCCTCACCACTCTTCCCTTCGAATTTTGGAATGTCCGAAGGGAGTTTAGTTGGGACCGGAGGCCAGGCCGGATTTTACTTGATTGGGTCGTTAGTTAACTTAGTGAGATATGGAAAGTTCAACGTTGCCAGAAACGAAAGTCTAGCAGGAGCTTGGGGATTCCACCCTGACTGGGCGGAACTCCCAAAGCTCTGAAAAGATTGGCCTGGATTTTGGAAGGCACCAGGCTGCCCGAAGTGACCAATAGAACCCACTGAACCAAAAGGCAAGCCTTGTGATCCAGCAAAACTTGGAGTTTGACCAACTCCAGCCGTATATCCACCATATCCAACAAAGTTTCCTCCTAAAGGATTATAAGGAGTTGATAACCCCTGATATGGATTCCAAGCCAAATCTAGGGGAGGAACACTTTGAAATGAACTAACCGTGGTATACGGCCTATTCCCATATTGGCCGAAAAATGGATTCCCAGTTCCGGCACTACTAAACCCAGGGTTATTCCAACCTTGGAAAGGATTGCTGCTTTGTCCTATAGAAGAAAAAGGCATGGATCCTATCGTTGGGTTGGAATGTGGTATATGACCACTTCCGAATGGAAAACCTTGGAACAAAGCCGATCCTCTCATCATAGACATGGCGGCCCTGAACGGAGCTAAAGGAATACCTTGTGAATGGGTGCCAAATGGGAAGAATCCAGAACCAAAAGCATTGGTTTGGGAATTTCCACTCGTGGACGGAATGGAGGTAGACCCAACAAAAGACGTGCTAGCAAAATATCCGAATAAAGAGACGGAAGGAATGGAAATAGTTCCTCCCCCTTGTACAGATATGGGAGTTTGTACAGTCGTAGCACTTGTAGAAGCCATGCTTCAAGTAGTGGTCATCGAAGGTAAGCGCGTAGCGTAACCTGGACTTGACGGTCTGTGCGCCAGAGTCCCAACATATTGTAATACATGTGGATGACTAGACGATAGTGGAGAATTCTGAGCCGCTAATGACTCTGAAAGTTCTTCTACCTCTATATTTTCCTCCGCTTGTAAGCAAACTCGAGAAAGAATTGGAGTGTTTCTCTCTTGTTCCGCGGAAGTACCAGGCCTTGCTTGAATACTAATGCCCCCGAGAGGAGGATCAATCCCCGATGCGTCAATTTCCGTGGGACAAAACCCACCGGTATTATTACCTCTGCGCCTTCTCGGAGAAGGCTCTAAACTCGGTGGTGAAAGACCACGAAGTCTTCGAGACCGTCTGGGAGATCGGTCAGCCACTTTGAACTTTCTGATTAAGATCTAACTAAAGACTCAAAAAATTGAAAGCTAGGCCAACTAGGAGCACAAAGCACACACTATAAAGTCCCTAAAGATACAGCCAGTCAAACAAATTCCAAGTATTTCCGCTCCAGGTGAATAGGACCGGACACCAAAATATGAGAAAGTGGAATAAGGGGCCTTTCGAAGATAGTTTGGGACGATGAGGGCCCAGGCCTATCAGCGAAGGTAACAAAGGAAGTTACACTGACCTCCTAACAATAGCCTGCACCGGTGCAAGCCCCCAAGCTTCACAAGGGTGCCCTCCAGTAGTACTGTCGAGAGTGATACAACGTCGACCTCAGGTGCCACGGGATTCCCCTCCGCAGCCACCTATGTAGTTCCCTAGGAGTAGAAACTATGGATACCAACTCGTCGCAGAAGCCAGGTGGAACAGTCTTGAGGTAAGTTCGGACAAGTAGGAGAGGGGGTATCTCTCTTCCCTGACTTCAAGGACCCTCGTGCTTAACTCCCAGATCTGGAGCTTTCCTGGTCTTCCTAATGCTATTGGATTTTCTCTCGTTATTCAGACTCCTATGTTTGACGTTTAAATGGCCTTGGAGAGTTAACTCTCCACTCGCCTAATCCAAGGCCCTAAAATCCTAAAACTTGTTGGTGTATTTAACTTAAAAGAAAAAAGTTCTAGTGAATTTTAGTTAGTGCTTGATTTTAAAATGGGCTGTTCTTTAAGTCAGGGGACGATGGAAGTGAAACTAGTGGTGTTTTTTCGACGCAAAAGAAATTAATAAAACCTGACTATATGCATGTGCACTTGTCTTTGTTTTTCGATGAAGAGTAATTTCTACAGGGTTCAAAAGGAAACTTCTAATGAAACAAACTTGTCTTTTCGTTTTCATTAATTCACACTTCATACTAAAAAATTTAACAAAACTATGTATGCCTAAAGAGATGCAAATCTATCCTAATGCAACAACTATATGCTTGATGCAAGATTGAAAACAATTCTAAAAACAAGAAATGAAAGTTGCTTTGCTTATCAAATTTTCTTTTGCCACTTACAATGTCTAGATGGAATATGAAATGCTACCATTCATTTCGTCTAAACACTAAAAACAAAACTCAAGACCAACATAAAGCACTTTCATTCACCAAAAGGAAACCAAATGAAAAGCAAGTTCAAGAAAGCAAAACAAAACTTTTCAAAAAGTTCTCTTCAAAGTAGCAACAAAAAATTCTTTTCAAAAATGCTCTCAACAAAAACTGAAACTTTGCGATCGAAACAATAAGAAACAACCACTTTTGCAAGCTGACACCATACAACAAATGAAAACTCAACAAATACAAATGTGTTTAAAGATGCTTTTTAACAATCAAAAGCAACAATGAAAGCTTTGGTAACAAAGACCAAAAAAATATCAAAAAGACAATTTCAAGAAAGTATCAATTGACAACTTTCATGAAACAAAGAAGTAAACAGTCACAAAAAGCGGTTTTGTCAAGCAAACAAAAAGTCACCAAAAACCAAATTCAACACAAAGATTGATAACAATCTTTCTGCTCTAATAAATCAAAGCAGCCAAGATTCCAACAAGAAATCTTGTGTGCTTTTAGCAAAAAAAAAAACGATGACGCTTGCAAACACAAAACAAGACCAATACTCCTTACAATCAGAGAGAAATCGGAGTAAGACGCTTGCTGTAAAACAAACAACTGATACTGACAGGAATGACTATTTCAAACTGAATCAAACCACCAGAAAAAATTCAGAGACACAAAAATTTATAAATCTTGAAAGTTGCAAGATATACACGACTATACTTAAGTGCAGATTGTGTGTATATGTGACTGTGCCTGAGGAAACCTGCGTATACGTGGGTTTACTTCAGGAAACAAGCGTACGTACGCTTCTGTAACTAAGGAAAAAAACGTATATGAAAGATTTCAAGAAAAATAAAAAACAAACTGAAGAAACTGGAAAAACTTAGAATTCAAGAACAGACCAGATAGTAACAGCAAACCAACAAGCAACTGAGCCCTGATTGGCTTGAGAAACACCCAAATTAGGAACAACAAGAGTGTTGTCCCCAGTGGAGTCACCAATTCTGTTGAGGGATTTGCTCCCCTAGGGCTTTTGGGTGGAAACCCTAGCAGACTTAAAGTTGTCTAAATAGAGAAACACACATACACACAGCCATTATGATATTAAAAGAAAATTCTATAGTTAGAGGGGCGTACCTCAGGTCCTACGTTCGAGAAGTTCCTCAAGGGTCCAAACCCTTCTTCAAGTCCCTTTCGCTCCTTTGTCCTGCAAAACAACCAATTCCAAATAACACAACAATATATGGAAAAAGACTTATAAAGAAATCATCTTTATGTTATAAAAGAAGGAAGTTAGTTATGAACTTTAAACAACTATTCACATATGAAATTCAAACATGAACATCATAAACATAAAGAAGAAGCATATCGGGAACCAAGACGTATTTCTTTATTATAGACAAATAGAATGTACAAAAGGAGTAATATCACCTGAGTAACCTTTCGCAGGCTCCAAGAAAAGCTTCCTTCTGGATCTATCCAGCCTCAAGCCTTAGCATATCTCCTTCTAAGACTCACTCCATGATGCCATAACTAATGGATGAACATCAACGCACACAAGGAAACAAGGGTTTCTTGTACAAATGGGGGAAGTGTAGAAGGCACAAGGGTCTTCAGACCTGGTCAGGGGAAAAATTTCAGTATAATAACCTTTCTCTCTCTTCTCTCCTCCCTTAGGCCTTCCCTTTGGTGTCTTTTTATACCAATTCCAAAGTAGTTTTTTAGTTAGGAATTGGTTGGGGACAGTTGAGGCCACGGGCACTAACAGGTGATCAGCAGGTAAAACCCGCGATCTCCGCCCGAAAATAAGGATTTTATATTTTTTTTAAGTGTTTTAATACATATACGCGGGTTGGGTATGTATGAACCCGCGTATACACGCGTTTAACTCAGGGCAATGTCGCGTACAGGGAATAAAACACTGTTTTTTAGATTTTGGACCAGGTCTGGAAGGAGGGGTTGCCCTAGGCCATGAGTGCAGCATCACAAACCATAATAGTGAGATTTGGAGCTATAACAAATACTCCTTAATGAAGCATTGCGTCTACCACATTGGAAGGTATCACAAAGTCTTAAAGGAATGTCACACCAAAATATGCGATTGCGATATCATTGCAGACCCGAAACAGGTTATGTTATATCACGTTTGCCTCATCATATCGCAAGTCTTAAGGGTTGACATGACCAAACCTCCAATTGCGATAGTATTGAGGACCGCCAATTGCGATAAGGGCGTGCACCTCAGACTTCCGATTGCAATAAGACTTGTGGACCCAACGGATCTATTGATGATGGTTTAATATTATATGGCATATGTTTCATTGACAATATGAATATCGAACATGTTAATTTGGTGAAGTTAAGAGTTGCGATTGCAGGATTTTGGATAATTGCGATTGCGATTGAGTTGGTGACATGGCATGTGGGACATCCCTGTGGGTATAACCATTTTTATGTTATTTCTATGATTAATCAAGTCTACGATATAATTAGATGAAATATTGTTTGATATAGTTTAATATACAATAAGTCTGCTACTCTTCCAAATGAATGTGTGTTTTGGGTATTGGGGAAACCCGTATAAATACAAGTTTTAATACCTTCACCTTAAACATAGATCGTGGATTGGGCATAGAGAAGAATTAGAAAGAGCTCAAAACTCGTGAACTTGAAAAGACAGAGGAAGTCGAAGGTCAAGAATCCAAAGGTCAAGAAAACGTAGAAGGTGCTACATAAGACGAAGGTCGTGCAAAGAATGAAACTGAAGACAAAGCAGGAGGACAGTCTCTTGACCTGATTCATCTTAGAAGGATCAGACCCGAAGTGAAGCCATAGCACAGACAGTGACCTGTTGCAAATACTACAAGGACATGATTTGGTAAATAAGTTCTTGGAAGAAATATAATACAATCAAACATTTCTTGAAAGAGTAAATCTATAGGGTCGGAGCCCTTGAGGTTGGTGCCTCGGAATTGGAAGGATTGGTGTCCTTAGAGTTGGTATTCCTAAATTCAAGGTTTGTGCGTTGGTAAGATGGGGTTAGAGTCTTATAGGTTGGAGCCTCATCAAAGTCCAAGTTGGTGCTTGGAAAAACTCATCAAATATTGTATTCAATATTTTTATATATTTAATAAAATCATTTCTTTGATTAAAATGGTAAAGAATCTAAATTGGTAATAATAACAATTGAAAAGAAATACTAGTTCACCCCCCTCTCAGTATTTCCAACATGTTCGTCCCATGCAGGCACCCTGGCATGCCCAACACGTGACACCCCCATGGGTGCCCAGGCACCTTGACTTCATTCGCTCATCAATGACAACAAAATATTATAATTTGTTAGTACCATGTTGCATAATTAATTAATTGTAAACCAAATTTTAACACCCAAACATTATTTTAGTGAATTTTATAAAAATCATTTTGAGACCCCTTGGTGGGAAGTCTATTCATGGGTAGTCATGGGAAGTCATGGGTCCTCCTTACTTCTTTTATGCATGCGCCCCTTACCAAGTCGGGTTGACCCACCAACTCGTTGCATGGGTGCCCCTTTTAGGTGAACGCCTTGGCATGCTTAACATGTGATGTCCCCATGGGCACCTGAGCACCCTGCCTTAGTGCGAGCATGCTTAGGGCACGGGCGCTCACCCTGCTGTGTAAATCAGTGAACACAAATCATTAGCTCATCAATGAAACCAAAATATTATCATTTGTTATTTCTGTGTTGCATGATCAATATTCAATTATAAACCAACTTTTAACACCTAAACATTATTTTACTTAATTTTATAAAATTCACATTTATGAGATCCCCTCATGGGAAATTTGTTTAAGGGAAGTCATGGGCCGACATTACTTCTTTTGTCTAGGTACACCTTTCTAAGTCGGGCCGACCCACCAACTCGCCACATGGGCACCTTGGCGTGCCCAACACGCAACGCCCCCATGGGCGTCTGGCACCCGAGAACCTTGCCTTTGTTCGCTCATCAATGAAAACAAAATATTATAATTTGTTAGTACCATGTTACATAATCAATCAATTATAAACCGACTTTTAACATCCAAACATTAATTTAGTCAATTTTCTAAAAATCATTATGAGACCCCTTCGTGGGAACTCTATTCATAGGAAGTCATGGGATGACCTTACTTCTTTTATGGGTACTGCTTGCCAGTCTCAACGTGCCAAGCTTGTGACGCCCTCAGGGGCACTCAGGAATTAAAGAGAAGGATAACCCCATTGTCAGTGCATATGAGACTAGTTTGTTCAAGACATAGACATATGAGAATAGTTTGTTCAAAATGAGAGCTTTCTGAGATAAATAATCATGACTATAATATAAAACATATTGATATTATTTTGCATTCATCATTGTAATGACATATTCTTTTTTAATATCATATTTTGCATATTATACTTTAAAAACTTATTAATAATGCTCCGTAAAAACCCATGATTAACCTCTAAATCCTCTAGGTCCAAATTAACCCCCTAAACAATATACATTAACCCCCTAACACCTTAACCCCATTCCCCTAAGCCTTTAATCCCTAACCCCTAAGCCTTTATATAGTAACCCCTTATCCCTAAGCCGATAAATGAATTAACCCCTAACTCAACCTAACCCATTAATCGACCCTAATGAAAATAATCAAATAATATTTCTAGTCCGCATCAAGATAACACCATAGTTCAAACAGCTCCCAAAATAATATTATAAAAATACATTTACAATAGTAATATAATACAATTTACAATACAAATACATACAATCTAAAATACAATTTACATATAAAAATTTATAAAAATAACCTACAATACAAAGTCATATAATAAATAACTTACAAATAGATGATATTCATGTCCGCCTTCAGCATGTCCATAGTCTCTACAATTCTTTTTAGATGATGTTATTAGAATTCTGCTTGGCCTCAAGCCCCTACAATTTCTACAAATGGAATAACATTTTCCATCCTCAATAGCCCCCGATGTCGATCCCACATATGCTTGGTCTCTTTGAGAAATGCCATGTGACATTTTTTGTCACCAAACTTTCAGTGATGATTTTGTTCAAAAATTAACCTCAAAATAAGCCTACAACCTTTGAAAACAATTGCAACTAATATATATAGAAACTATGTAAAAGTTATATGATGTTAGGGCTTCTACACACATATTATAATTATAATAATATATTTAATAACTTTATATATATAATTTATGTTATAATCATATATATAATATTAATATTAATATTAATATATTATAGATATTAATAATGAATATGTATATAATCATATATTAAAATATTATATTTAATTATAATATTAATGTTATATTTATTTTAAATTAGTCAAATTTATCAAAAGCAGTTCCATATTAGACGTTGTCAGTGAAAAAAGTCATTGATGGTGGAATTGAATGTTATGCAACAACTATTTACCATTTGTAGGAAATTGGACAACACATTTTCATATTAAATATAGCGTTGGATATTCCACTGTAAAAGCACTATCGTCGGTTATTCGATGACAGTTGGGATTATAGGAAAATGTTCGATAATCAATGGGATAGGGAATTTTGTTGAATATTGGATTGGTGAAGAACCACCATTGTATATTCGATAGTATTCTGGATTTTAGAAAAAATTCATTTAACTTTCGACACTTTTTTTGATTTTATCCATTCCATTAAATTCCACCATCGGAATTTCCGCCCAAATGTAGTAGTGGTAGCACACACATTGTGGGTGAACTCCGTTAACAAATCATGGTGCATTGTCTATATTGTGTTGATTTTATGTTGCTTCTTCACTGATGCTGCATTTATGGTATTTTGTGCTCTTTAAACAATTTTGTTTAACATCACCGAAGGAAATATCCTAGATCATGTTCGTACCAGAGCGGCCTGATTTGATGTGAATTGTGAGTGTGGATGCTTAATAGGGCCAAACTCAAAGAGGGTGAAGGAAAAATAAAGTCTTTTGACCTTGATATTGGACGTGTGACACGAAGAAATAAAATGGAGGATAATGACACGTGCACAAAGAATGAACAAGCTTTCAACAAGGCCTTCTACCAGATGGAAGATCAGGTGGAAATTTCTTTTGCAAATTATGAAAGGAGAATGGAAGAAGATGATAAGAAAAATGGAGCAAAAACATATGATAATGCATCAGTACAACAAGAAGGTGGAGGAGAACATCTTGAATCTCCATCTTCAATTTCAAGTTGTTTCTCTTCCCCTCATTCTCGTCATTCAAATGGTCATTAGAAAAATTCTTCGAAAAAACCATTTTTATAGTTAGATGTGAAAATTGATTTGCCCATGTTTAATGCAAAAGCTAATGTAGAGAAACTCAACAACTATATTAGACAAATCAAAGTCTAATGCCGTATATAATAGATCAAAGAGGATAAAACAAAAATTCAATTGGCATCTATTCAGCTGGGAGGAACAACTCTTGTATGGTGGGAGAGAAAACTTCAAATAGTCAACATAATGTAAATTCCTTACTTCATGGCTTGAATTTTTTTTTGCATAAAGATGACAATTTTATCCATTGGGTTACACAAAAAAAACCATGATGGAATGGAAAAACTCTAGATAGGGAAAAAGTCAAAATGTTCAAAGTTTTACAGAAGAGTTTAGGAAGCAAGCATTGGAATTGAATATTCCTTTAGACTCACTAGAAACTTTGATGAAATACATTGGCGCTTTACACAATTATCTGTCATTCATTGTTTTTGTTTGATCCCACTAATCTAGATGAAGTTAGTGTGAAAGCAATTCATCTTGAAAGTGGGGGAAAGCATGGACAAGAAGATCATCCAAATAAGCCTTCATCTAAGCCTTAGAACAACAAGTTCAAAGGAAAAGGAAATGACATGAAGACAACAAAAATAAAGAAAGAATAAGGGAAGCCCTCTTGCACTCATCGTAAGAAAGAAGGGCACGATGAGGGGTGTTGTTGGAAGCTACATCCAAAACTAAATCCTGAGAAGTTTGGTGGAAAAGGGAATCAAAAGACGGTTACTACAATGCAACAAGACCTTGTTTCTAGTTTTGGTTATGAGACATAGATCAAAACCATTGGGGCACAAGGTAAAGGTTCCTTTCATGCTAGTTCAAGTTTTGAAAGTAAATCTCATGTTGATAAAAGAAAAAGAAGTGAATTGTTTAATATAAGAGTTGTATTTAAGGACACAAAAATAGATACATTGATTGATCTAGGTTCTCAAGTTAATTTGATCTGAAAATCAATTGTTAAGAAGTTGGATTTGGAAATGAGACTTCATCGAGAACCCCATGTTCTTGGTTGAGAGCGCGATAATGCAAAACTCGATGCCACTATGCAGTGTAGGGTTTGGTTTGCCATTGCTTCAAAGTTGATAGATGAGTCTGATTTATATATTTTCCCACTTGACATTTGTGGCACAGCCTTGGGAAGCCCATACTTATATGACAAGCAGAAAATGTTCTTTAGGCATGAGAAAAAATACCCTCTCACCAAAAATGGGGTGGAATATATTGTTAGAGCTCACTGCATGAAAGTCAATTCAACCCTTGTAAGTGTATGATAGATGAAGAGACTCATCAACTTTAGCAAGAAATGTATGCCCATGGTTGTGACAACAAAAGATGTTGAGGCATGTAATTATTTCAAAGGTTGTAATCCTTCTAAAATGAAATAAATTTTTGATATTGTCTCTAACTATGATGATATTTTTCAAGAACCACATCAATTCTCTTTTCACTCTAAAATAGGTTTGCATAACAAGGGATTTGATCACTCTTGATAGATTCAGACTTAATATGAATCTAGGCTGGTTTATATATATATAATATATATATATATATAATATATATAATAATATAATATGTAATATATTATATATAATATATGGGTTTTATTATTAAATAATAAATATTTTAATAAGTAATAAAAAACCTGGGCTATTGGTTAAAATTATGAATATATATATGGTTTTTTCCTTCTCAAAATTATTATTTAATTCCTTATATTATTTAATTAGTTTCACCCAATTTTAGCTCTCTTTTAATAATATTTAATTATTTAACTAATATTTAGTTATCTCTTATTTTATTTTATTTATTTATTTATTTTTTAATATATTTCTAGGAGTTTTTGATAATTTTTCTTGTTGATTATTGATTTGACTTTTACTTTTCTTGGCATCTCTCACATTTTTATTTAGCTAGACATCATTAGGCTACACAACTTTGTCCTGATGAGCTAGTTGTGATGGATCCAGAAGAATCAATTAAAACTCCTAAAAAATTTAAAAATTTAATCCATTTATAGATTTAAACAAGTATTTTAAATAATCAAAACATAAAATAATTCATAAACGCATTTTAGTTAATCAAAACATAAATATTTAGAATACAGCCGCATTTTTATCTAATTTTATAAAATAGAAATTCATTTTTGGGTAAATGTTTTTTCCTCATTAAATTTTCTACTCATATTTTCCATGAAACTTAGTTGATCTATGGCCCACCCAATAAAAGAAAAAAGGAAAAAACACTCTAAATAGAATCCAAATTCAAAGCAGAGGACATGAGACACTATATCTACAAAAATGGAAATTTTGAGGATGTAGATACATAATTCAACATGGGATGGAGTAAGAGAGGACATAGACATTGTATTTACATAAATGAAAACTTTGAGGATAGAATTCAAATTCAAAGCAGAGGAGATGAGGCACTATATCTACATAAATGAAAATTTTGAGGATGTAGATCCATAATTCAACATGGGTTGGAGTAATAGAGGACATAGACATTGTTTCTACATAAATGAAAACTTTGAGGATAGAATCCAAATTCAAAGCAGAGGACATGAGACACTATATTTACCTAAATGAAAATTTTGAGGATGTAGATACATAATTCAACATGGGTTGGAGTAACATAGGACATAGACATTGTATCTACATAAATGAAAACTTTGAGAATGTAGATACATAATTCAACATGGGCAGGAGTATGCACTAAAAGTGCTTCAAGTTCATCTTTTTTGGATGTAAGGAAATAAGGTAAAGACCCAAAAGTGCTTCTGCTTGGTTAAAAGTTCATCTTCTTTGGATAACGTTTAACTATAAATCCAAATTATAGTTGTTAAACTTCAAAATTTTAGGCGTTGAATCTATTTCTACCATGAAAAATACGATTCAAACACTGTTTCTACAAGATTTTTTGAAATTCCAGATTCCAACCACTTTTTATTCAATTATCTTTTATCTGACCGATCACGTTGATTTTTTAACACGTGGCATTATGACCGCTGCTCACAAAATTACGCGCAATTCACGGCGACAAACTGCAATCAATTTCGGATGAAATTGATAGTAACAGTCGGACATTTTGACATAGTAACGTTTACTGTCAAACCTTTGATCGGCTTTTGAGGGCGAGAATTCACTTGAGGAAATGGGAATCCATAACGCGTATTTTCAAATCATTGATTGGTTTTTAATGGCGCCCATTATTTTCTGCAAAACATTATAACAGACGTATTGATGGGCTCCAACTTATGATTTGCAGAAAAATTCAATCCACCTTCTTATTTGTTGGTCAAAAATTTGTTCAGCTCTGAGGTATATCCTAGGAAGGTAAAGTTAGGATGAATGTAAGTGAAGTAAAGGAAATTCATGGCAAGGTGAAAAAATAATAATAAGATATTTATTTTTATTTTTATTAAAATTTTTAATGAAAAGAAAATCTTCCAAATATTATTAATGTTGAGTTAGAAAAAAAGGCAAGTTAGGGTTCTAGTATGAGATTATATCTTTCTAGTAAAATTTAAAATGTAGATAATTTTTTTAAAGTTATATTTTTCAAATAAAACTTAAAACTAGAAATACCTTTTCCTAAATTTCTTTTTAATATAGATCATCTTTGAAGTCAACTTGGATTATCCAAGACAATAAGAAGCCCTAATTTTAAGCACCCAATTAACACATCATAAAGGGAATTATGCCAAATATTTTCTAGAATGTATATGCCATATCTTAAAAATTACAATATTTTTTTTTTTAAGCATAAAAAATATTGTTTGGAAATGTTTGAAGGAAGATCTCCACCCATACTTTAGATGCAATAAATTATACCAACACATACATCAAAAAATGAGCACACTTGCTTAGGAAGAAGGGGAATAGGAAATATAGAATGAAGAAAAGTAAGCTTCAAAGTACAAAATTAACATGTTGTTGTTGTTGTTTTTTTTTTCTTTGGAAAAAAATAATTTTATTATTAATATAAAATAAAATAGCATTATATGGATACATATTGAACATGTATTTATATGATAGTAAAAGTTGTTATTACTGAAGATGTTTACATGTTTGCTTGTATACAAAAAATTATGAAAGTTTATATGGAGTGTTTTTTAGAGGTCCTCAAGTAGCATATACATGATATAAATACAAAATATAAAATCAGGGTTGTGTTGAAAGCCCATATTCACTGTACTATAGCTTAAGATAAAAGAAAAAAAAACCAAAAGTGTTGTGTTATGTCTTTAATATGAGATGTTCTCTTTTATAAAGGGTTGATAGAACTCCTAAGCCTCACCCTCATGATACTTTGTAATCACCATGTCCTGCGAGCCAACGAAATACCCTCTTTAGAGAGGGTGTCTGTAGTGGAGTTGTGTTCCCTGTAAATGTGAGAAATAGAGAAGAATGAGAAGACATATTTTAGAGTGTTTATATCATTCACTAGTGGTTCAAGTCTTAGATTATGACATATTTTTGTGTCTCTTGTCCAATTTATAATCAACTAGGAGTCCCCAAAAAGCTTAAGTGATAAAATGTTTTGTTCATCAACAAACATTAATAATATCTTGACGACCATAAGATCAACATAGTTATTAGAACCTTCACTTAGTCCTATCTTGATGAGGAAATAATGATTGTCGTCTAGGTGGAGGACACTCCCACCTCCATATTTTAGGTCCACCCTGAGTTGTCCCATTGAAGAAACCCCATGGTTTGGTCTTGTTGATTTGGGAAGGTGGAGCAATTTTGGTGCTTATTGCAGGTGATGACTTTGGTAGGAGATTTAGGATGTTCAAGGCTTGAGCAACAAATGATTTTGAAGGGATCAAATTGTTTTTGAAGATTGCCTTATTGCAACCTTTGCACAATATAATGCCATGTGGATAACTCCCTTACATATTTTATGGCATAAATTATGGAAATGGTTGCAATAGTCATGCATGATTTTAGATATTTGTCTAGTGATTTTTTATTCTTAAGCTTTGAAATAAAATCATCCAAGATTAAAATCTTTGAAAATAGCTTATACTCAAGTAAATACCATATTTACCGTTAGTTACTTCTCACCATAATTAAGCAATTCTTTGCATAAAAAATGGATAGGAATAAGATGACCACTATTTATGTTTTCCTCTGCACTTATGTAGGACTAAAATTGTAAATGTGTAGACTTGTTAGTGTTTACTACCCACCAAAATTTATGCAAGTTCTTCTGCCCAAACAAGGAATTTACTTATCCACTTCACATCTCAATTTATTAGTTCCTGCCAAAACAAAACTATAGAATGATTTTATTACATTTAACTTTTTATTATTAATTAAACCAAGATTTAAATTTTTACTCATTTTATGGACACTACAACATCTCCCCATATTAAAATCTATATTTCTTTTAACCTTTTATTATTATTTCTTTAAATATTTACGCTACACATCTCTTCTTATACTAAAATCTCACCACAACAATTATAGTAAATTTCATTTATAATTAAAACCAAGAAAAGGTAATCCCAAAAAGATAGAACAAGCACTCATGAAAACACTCCTAAACATATACTCGTGGGTTTTCATGTAACATTAGTTTCAAATTTAAAGAACATTCTTGAATGGTTCTTTTAAAAACCTATATGGCAACAATGCCAAGATATTTCTATCCTCATTATCCAATATTTCAGAATTAAAACTTCAAGTAAGACATAAAAAACCATCACTTAATAATCCAACAAGAAGATAAATCCAACAAGATTATCCAACCGGATCCAATATTTCAGAATTAAAACTTCAAGCAAGACATAAAAACCATCACTTAATAATCCAACAAGAAGATAAATCCAACAAGATTATCCAACCAGATGAGGACAAGCAGTCATGCAAACACTCATAAAAACACATTCAGGAGTTTTCAAGTGACATTGACATCGGTGTTTTATAACTTCTAAATCTAACCAGATGAGGACAAGCAGTCATGTAAAAATACATTCATCAGTTTTCAAGTGACATTGACCTATGTGTTTTATAAGTTTAATATATGGAAGATTTTTGAATAGGCTTTTAAAATAAAATTATTATAAATAAATTTTGTTATTGATTTATTTTTTTCAATATATATTTAGGTCATTTAATAATGAGAAATTAAGAATTAATTATAGATATATAATAGGTACTTAATATGAATTATATTAATGATGTTCATAAATATTAATTTGACGCAAAGAGAATAATAAGCAATAATAATTTAAAAGTAATTTTTAAATAACCTTTAATATTATGTTTTTCAAACAAATAAAATTCTTTTAATATTCGCTCATTTATTTTTATCCCTAATATCTCTTATCTCTAGAAATATAATATTATTATCCTAGTATTATATAAATAATAATAGGACTAGATTTAATAATATATATAACTTAAATTATTCTTTCTAAAATATTACTTCAATAGTAAAAAATAAAATAAAATAAAATTTTAAATAACCATTATTTTATTTAAACAAATTAAATTTCCCTTAATAATATCCGTCATACCTAATTAAAATATTATATTATGAAACTCTATAAAAATAATAATTAGTTTAATTCATTAATATAACCTAATTTATCTTATCTCAAGGAATTTAAATATTATATTATTAACTTAATATTATATAAATAATAATTAGATTAAATTTATTAATATAATTATGACCTAGGTCCTAAAGTCAAATATAGTTGTTATGTAGCCGTTGGAGTCTCTGCTCAGTCTATTTAACTTGCTAAGCCAGATCTGTTTCTTCAACTTGTCCTGACGATGAACTACACTGGTTGGTTTGAAACATGTCGGCAATGATCTTTTTATGTGATTTATGCAGAAGCTCTTTTTACAATTATGATGGA